>JAJOOS010005333.1:0-92413 GCA_029582725.1 Solanum chiquidenum | reverse complement strand
CTATATTTAGCATTAACAATTAAATTTTAAAATACTTATTTTAAATTTAATAAGATGATTTAGATATAACCACCCAAAATGTTTATTTTAATACTTCTATATTTAGCATTAACAATTTAATTTTAAAATAATTATTTTAAATTTAATAAGATGATTTATATATAACCATACAAAATGTTTATTTTAGTATTTCTTTCGCCCCGATAACACTTTTTCTATTTTAGTCTATTTTAAAAGAATAACACATTTTCTATATTTAGCATTAACAATTAAATTTTAAAATACTTATTTTAAATTTAATAAGATGATTTAGATATAACCACCCAAAATGTTTATTTTAATACTTCTATATTTAGCATTAACAATTTAATTTTAAAATAATTATTTTAAATTTAATAAGATGATTTATATATAACCATACAAAATGTTTATTTTAGTATTTCTTTCGCCCCGATAACACTTTTTCTATTTTAGTCTATTTTAAAAGAATAACACATTTTCTATATTTAGCATTAACAATTAAATTTTAAAATACTTATTTTAAATTTAATAAGATGATTTAGATATAACCACCCAAAATGTTTATTTTAATACTTCTTTCGTTCCAGTAACACTTTTTCTGTTTTAGTCCATTTTAAAACAATAACACAGTTTCTATATTTAGCATTAACAATTTAATTTTAAAATATTTATTTTAAATTTAATAAAATGATTTTTTATAACCACACAAAATGTTTATTTTAATACTTCTTTTGTCCCGATAACACTTTTTCTATTTTAATTTGTTTTAAAAGAATAACACATTGTCTATATTTAGAATAAATAATTTAGTTTTAAAATACTTATTTTAAATTTAATAAGATGATTTATATATAACCACACAAAATGTTTATTGATTATTTTAGATCATATCAAAAAAAAAATCTTTCTTTATTTCTTAAACTTTATCCTTAGAGCATGTTTCACATTACTGCTAAAAATGTCTTTATTTTAGAAGCACTTTTTAAAAATAGCTTTTTAGAAAAGTACTTTTGAAAAATAATAATTTATGTTTGATCAATTCATTTGATAAGTGTTTTTCATAAGCAAATTGTGTTTAACTAATCTTTTTCAAAAAATGCTTTTATAAGTCAAATTACAAAAAAAGGACAACTATTAATGTACTTTTACAATATTAAAATTATTTTATAAAGAGAAACTATTTTAAATATCCACAAAAAAAATTAATTTAATTTTAATTTTTTAAAATTTATATTTTTAAATTTTCAATCAATATTATACCTTTTTTGGGAGGCTGAAATTTTTAATTGTTATTTTTTTTTCTTTTTTCTAATCTTGTAAAAATATTTTTCTTACTTCTTTTTTTTTCTAATTCTACAAATAATATGTAAAATAATATATAATTTATAAACGTAAAATAAATTATAAAATTTATTAATTAAAATAAAATTCTTAAATGAAATTTAACCGAACTTAGGAAACATGCTAATTAATTAATAAAAAATATATTGATAACTATGTATACATAAAAAGGATATATTAGTCTTGAGAATAATAATATTTTCTTTCTGTTTCTGCTTCAAACAGCAGAAAAATTGCTTATGTTTCCATTTAAAAGCACTTTTACTGATTTATCAAACACTTAATTTTTCAACAAAAGTGTTTTTTTCTAAAAATAAGTGTTTCTGATCTCTAACAACAATGTCAAACAGGCTCTTAGTCAAATACTTTCACATAAATTGAAACGAATAAAAAAATAATTTTGTTTGTGACTGATACAAATTGTTACACTCCTATTTTCATTCACCGCTCTTAAAAGAGTGTTTTGATGAAGAAAAAAAGAAAATAATGTGAAAATGTATCTGTTTTTTATTTCAATTTATCCCTAGGGTGCACGTAAGTTAACTCGTGAAAAGGGATTATTCATTAATGTCCTACTCCTTCCGTTTCAAAAAGGCCGTTTTCTTTTTTAGTCCATCTTAAAAAGAATGTTTTTTTTTTGTCAATATTTTAATTTTAGTTTTTTGCGTGACATATATAATATTATAAAATTAAAGGATATTTTGATACGTTCGACATAACTTTAATTTAAGACCACAATATTTAAAACGTTTTCTTTAATTCTTAAACTCGATGCCATCTCTTTTAAAAATTGTCACTTTATCTTTATTAATTATTTTATCCCTTTTTTTTTTACAAACATTATGCTCACGTTAGTAAACAAACTAGTAAAGAGATAAATCAGTAATATTTTAAGAACATAACTTATATAATAAAGAATGAATTGCACATAAATAATCAACTTTACATACCGAATAAAATAAGAAATCATTAAAATAACTTGATTCCCCACAAAATTATATGAAAGAAATAGACAAAAATCAAATAAGAGAAATACGAACTTCGTCACCATGTGAATGAAATGTGGGATAGTGAGGTTATGAGGTTGACTAGTGGAAAGTTTACGATATATAATAAAAATATTAACTAATTATTTTCATATTAATGAAATATAGAAAATTAAATGGCAAGTGTAAAAATAAAAATGTCATTAACAACATATTAAAATTAATAGCCTGTTTGTTAATCATAAATTAATATGAAAAATATTGTAAAATTTTCTTTTCTTTTGAAAGAATGAAAATGAAACTTATCCTAAAATGTGATTATATTTTTTGTTAATTTTCAATTTTTTAAAAATAAACTTATTAAAATAAGATTGAAATATCTAATTTAGATCCATAATAAATATTGGAAAAATTGTATGAAATAACAAACTATTAATTCAAATTAAATGTTATAGCCAAAGTTTATTTTATTTGTAATTTGCAGCAAACATCCCATTTTTTTGCCATCTGGTTCGGTATACAATTAGTCATTTTCGGCATACAATTACCCATTCGTTATACAAATGTATAAAATGTGTTTGTGTTTGTATAAAACGAGAGAAAAGTGTATATACAAATACAAATACAAATACAAATACATATATTTTTCGTCTTATATACTTATAATTATACAAATACAGATCTTATTATACAAATTACAATGTATAAATGAATTTATATAAAACTGAATAATTTGTATAAATCAAAAGCTCCATAACAATCATAAAATTTGTTATGGAGCGCAATTATGTAAAATATAGTTATAACATACAAATATGATTTTTATATTTTCTATATGTGAAAGTTGTTCATAAATATTTAAGATGGAATTATTCCCTCAAAGTATGGCCTTATCAAGGGAGATGAAAGGCCCTATATTCTAGAGCAAGAAAACCAAAATTGAACTGGAGGTTTGGCCCAAACTTATCCACCTCCTATTTATCAAGTTAGGCCAAATGGGCCAGTTTGTTGGGCTAAACATATCCACAAAATAAGTTGGATAAATATTAATTTGGGAAAACTATCTTATTAGACATACATTCATACCATATTACTAATTCTATCTATACTTTTAAATAATTACGTATTAATTAAGAATTTCCTACAATATATTTTTGGAAGACACACTTAGATACATATATTTTTGCTATCAGATATATTAAAATAGGGAGAGAGGCGAGCTAGATGGGAGGAGACGAGCGAGATAGTCATGTATTCCAGATACATAGGAGAGTGGCAAACGAGATGAGAGGCAGGTGAGCAAGATTTGTCTATGTATTCCAAATATATGTGAATCCACTTGGATACAATCTATCCAGAACAAATTACACCTAAATTTGAACATATGTATCTCGAAATACATATATCTGGATGTATCTGAACGGACCAAATTTTGATAAAATTAATAATATTGTAAATTATAATATATCTAAGTAATTGACTCATAACTAGAGAGAATTCTCTAAATTTCCCTATCAATTTGCCTATGAATTAGGTTTGAACGACAAACCCTCAAGTTGACACCAAAGGTTTCTCTAATACTTATCCAACTTGTTTTGTAGGGGAAATTATGCAACTAAGCTAACTTATACTACTTAATTATGTTTTATAGCTATAGTTTTAAATAATTATCCCTCCCCACAAATGTTTTATCCGAGTTGCTAGGGCCATTTTTGGATTTGTATATTCCCCAATTATTCAAATCATTATTTCACTTTCATTATAATCTTTTTACTAATTTTTCTCCTTAATTCACTCGAGCACAATCAGATTTCAAATTTTAAAATTTTTGTGTTTCCCTCTCAAATCATTCACCACCATCCAACCTAGTTGTTCTTCTTCTTCCTTCACACTAAGCGAAAACCACAAACTTCCATTATTAACCATCTTTATTCCTCTCCCTCGTCATTATTAACCACAAACTTACCACCTTTATTCCTCTCCCTCGTCATTATTAACCACCAAACACTCATTTTCTGGTGAAACCCATCACAAATCAGCAAGCTTTAAGCTTTATATTGTTTGGAAGATTGCTTACACTTTGTTAGATGCCTTACAAATGAATGTCTCATCTATTTATACTACAACCTAGGAGCTAAAATGCAAATAAAATTTACTTTATAAGTCCCTAAAGTATTACACTTTGGTCCATCTCTAGAACTCTCTACATGTTCTAGGATATTCCAAAGTATTCTTAAAATATCTAAAGGGTTTTTAGAGTCTTCTAAGGAAATTCTCTAGGGAGTTCTAGAGTCTTCTATATATATTAACCTCTCCACAACTCTAAACTCTTCTCCCTTATTTCAGTGCCGAATTTGAAAAGTGAAGTGGCGGAACATGACAAAAGGCCCAAATTAATTTGGTTGCAGTAACATCATCCTTTTTTTGAGTGAAAAATAATAATAATACATTTATGTTGAATGAAAATAAATCTCATAAAATAATGCACAGTCGTGAATCGTGATAGGCTGTATCAATAGAACTTTATATTCTTGATATATGGTGACAACGACAAATAAACAAAAAAGAATAAAAATTGATTCGAATAAATTTACAGACATAGAAATTTCATTAAATTTAAAATAATACTCTACGAGACGAATTAAATTCATCTTCAATCTCTAAGGTTCCTTAGGATTTTTTTTCTGAATTACGGTTGTTTACACTAAACTCTATCTCACACTAATAAAAAGAGGGACACATATTTACTTGAATAGACATCTCGAATATTACATAATAGATCAAGAAATCAAGTGTTACTTTTTTCAAAAGCGGGGTGATCAAGAAACGATCTTCCTCGAAATATCGATATGTTGTCCGAGTTCTTGATGGTCAAATACATTTTATAAGGAGTCTAAATTATTTTACAATCGAGAGTACACTACTAACGACCTTCTAAGCACGAAATATATTCCAAGATAATAAAAATTAAGAAATAAACGAATTGTAGTTGCACACAAAAATATTCATCAATAAAATTAATATTTCCATCATATTTTTTGTTCTATCACTTACATTTTTTTAATGCAAACAACATTAATAATATCTTCAAAATGATTTTGTTTCTAGCACGCAATTAAATTTTTGAAACAGTAGGTTCACATCATCTCTCTATTTATTTTTTTAATAAATAAATAGAACAAAACCATGGAAGTAGATGTGAGAGAAATAAAAAAATAAATCTTGAATAATTCTTCTTATGCAAATTGATTCCTGTCATATTTATTTTAATGTCGTAGACTTTAGGACATTTGACTATCTCAAGTTCAATTAACGTTTACGTTTGGCAACAAATCTACAATACTACTTTTAAAAATATCTCAGCTTCCTTGTTTGAAAAGTAATTAAATACTTAGAACCCCAATTAAAATATCCAAAGTATTAATCATCACAACAACAGAAAAAACAGAACTCTTAAGTATTATATATACATATATATGTCATATTAGTGCTTTTGACCATCGTAAATTCTTGAGTGTTCAGTTTACTTTATAAAAATATCTCATCTTATAGTTTGAAAAATTATAGGATAATTTTAGCAAACCCAATTGGATGTTTCTCTTAATTATTTGTATTTTTTATTTTAATAAAAACTAGTGGGCCTTAATATTTAATTTGATAAAACTTTAAAGTCCCAGTTGAAAAGTAATATTATTGGTTCAGATCTTATTATATTATTATAAATATAAATAAAATAAAATGAATTTTGATATTTTATTGCTGGAAAAAGCCTGGACAATATGATGGCCCCAAAAGTTTGATATTAGAAATAGTATAACATGTTTGCAGGTAGATACAATTGATACAATTTGGTAGGCCAACAAATTAGTAATGAGACATGTCCTAGTTTCGATAGTAATTGACTAGTATGTCCATCGATTGAACTACATATATTTTAATCCTAGGCCTTTTTAATATATCGTTATTTGAATTATATGATGCGCGAATAAATGTTAGTCAATAAATACAATGCGATTGCAACAACGCAAAGTGAAAGAAAGTAATGGACTTTACAGTATAGTGACAAAGGAAAAATGTCACGCTAAAGTAAGAAGAAGATAAAAGGAATCAAAGGAAGAAACTAATGATAAATGCCAAATAAAAAGAAACAAGACGAATGAAAGGAACAACTCAAATATTATGAAGGATAAGTGGCGAGGTCGATCCGGTTCGGTTCGATTTTAAAGTTTATCGATTTGATTTATTGATTATCGGTTTGTACAGATGCCAACTCATTATATATAGAATCATTAAGATATTGGCTTATCGGTTATTGATCGTTATCGATTTGGTTATCGATTTAATCGTTAATATTTGACATTAAAAAAAAATCATTGAAAATTACTTAGAAACAAGGTGACAAATCAAATGAACCATGCACATGAGTTCATAAATTGTGTCTTGCTTAAAAGTGTTGGTGTAATATACCACAAATATAATAAATTACTCAAAAATGAATAAAAATATATTTAGGCTGAGACGCAGATATCTCGCTCTCTTTAAGGAGATTTAAGCTTATTGTGGCATAATCTACACTGATTCAGTAGTATCACTCTCGATTTGTCCATCTAGGATACAACAGCCCAACAACGTTGTAGAAGCAACTTCGAATTTAGTTGAAGAGTCCAAAACTCCACAAAAATTACACATTCCTTCAACATATAATTACTCTCTTTTGTATAGTGAATTAGTTGACGACTTATTATACTTTTCTTTATCTCAACTCTCTCTTTCATTACACTAACTCGATATATACACAATATAAAACTTCTCATCATTTCTTACACTCTTTCTCGATCATATACATTTTTGTTTATTCAACACAAAGTAAGACCACACTATTTGTAGGTGAAGAATTCTTCCTTGCCATGAATAGGAAAATAATGGATAGTAAATGGGGGTAAATAAATAGCCCAAAGGTTACATAAGTTACAAGAATAATGGGTGTATAGGTTACAAAAGTTACTAACAAGTAACAACTAATGATCACATTCTATCACAATTGGTGAGAGTAATGGGACACAAATAGAAATAACATGATACATTTTTATTAATATTAAAATATCACACTAACAAAAAGCAAACACTTTTATATGGTATAATAACCAAGAGTTTGAAACAACCAAAAATAAAAGTAGGAAAATAAACTCTAAGTCAAAGACTTTATATATAAAATGGTATAAATATAATTATTTAATTTACTATCGGATTATCAGTTAATCCGTTGAAGAAAAAACCTCAAGCTGTCGAATAATCGATTTTAATTTGATTTTAAACAATCTCAATGATGACTGAAGGAGTAAATGTACATTCGGTAGGGAGAAAAATATTTTTCAGAATATGAGTTTACCACTCCTCAAGTCCGAAGGAAGAGGAGTACATCTATTCTAACTTTTTTAAATCCTCGTATCAAGTTAAACGGTGTCACGTGAATAAGAAAGAGGGATGTAGCTAGCATAGATAAAATAAAATAGTCAGTTTGCGGCTAGTCCGAGGACAGGGTGTGATAATTATTGACGTGAACAACCACCCCACCGCCACTTGCCCCACCTCAACACCACATATTGCATTTTAGACTCAATAATTAGTTTTAAATATTCTAAAATTTTAAGAAAGAATAAATAAATTTGGTGTTGACCATGAAAATTAAATTTTGAGTATTATTTATTTTATTTGAAATTTATTTTTAAAAATAAATTATAATTGGAATTGTGTTTATTCATATATTTTTAAAAAAATAGAATTTAAATATATTTTTTCCAAATTTGATTTGCACCATAGTTTATAAAAATCACTAAGTTTAATTAATTTACTTAAAACATAGAATCAAATATGCTTGAAAAGAGCAATATCTCAAAATGGATAGTCATATAATATCATGGATTGAATTTCATACATGAGATAGTACATACTATTTGAGAGTTGAAGATGAAATTGTATTTGATTATAATTTTTGCAAATTCTTTTCATATAAACATGAAATATTTTAGTTAGATTATCCAGATGTCTTATTATCTCATATAAAATCCTAACAAAAATGACTTATTAAGATAATAACTATTAATTGAATTATCATACATGAAATCAACTTCGTAATAATTTTTATTCAATGAAAATAGAAAAAAGAAAACTGTACATATTAATATTCGTTTGTTTAATATATTTAATCTACATAAATTCAACTTAGGACGTGTCTAGTATGAAGAGAAAATAACAATTACAACTCACAGAATATGACTATATTCAATATAATTGTACGAGTGCAGTTTGAGAAGAATAATGTATACACAATTTTACTATTTTTATTTTATGAAAGTAGAAAAATTGTTTATGATAATTCGCCAATTTAAATAAAATATATTTCAAAATTAAGTATGTAAAAAGCAAATAAGTATAAAGTAGGAAGAGAAAATAATTTTCCAAAAGAAAAAGTCATTTCTTAGACAAATTTAAAAATATATATATATGGAAAAAATAACTTTCTTCGTATAATATTTTCAAAAACTATTTTTCTAATTAAATAATTGGTGAAACTTAAGCAACTTATTTGATTATACAAAAAAAATAAAAAAATACTATAATGTTTGATATTTATCTCAATTTTCTGGAGTAGTTGGGACCTAAATAACACGTCTTTTTGTCAATTGGCTGAAATTTGTTTGTGTAGGTGCTCATGAGCTGTATATCTTCCTAATGGTCCATTTAATAAAGATCTACTTTAATTTGCTTTTATGATATATTCTCTCACAATTTTTTTTATTTTTTTTAAATATCTAGAAAATGATTTTGACCAAAACTTGAGGTTGATCTTCTTTTCATTTCATTTCTTTTTTAAAATGAGTGGTTGAAATTATAGATCGGTGAATCGAATATTTACTTAATAAAGTAAAAGTTGAATTCTCCGAATATTTACTTAATTAAGTGAAAGTTGAAGTAATTAATCAACTGAATTATTAAGATTTCTGAATTAAGGTTGATTTACAATTCTAAATTGAAATTAAAAAAAACAAAAAAATCTTAATTATATATATATATATATAGCTCCTTGAGGTGTTTGTTTCATCATTTTGTTTGCCTAGCATTTCACATTTTAGAATTGAAATTATTGTTAAAAAAGAAGTTAAAACTTTTACTTGTCCATGTATTTTAACTTCTGGAATTTTTTTATTTTATATATATATTAATGTACAATCTCATAGAATCTCCGGTGAATTATTATAAAATTATATGTAAAAAAGTGAGTCTTGCATCATTTATTTGATTGATGTAAATATTGAGTATACGTAAGAAAAAATATATAATTATTTTTTAGTGAATAAAATCTATAATTATGTTTTAGTTAAAAAAAATTAAGGTGGGGTAAAAAAATAAATAAGTCATTAACTCCTTGTAAAACAATCCATTAATTAAAAATATATATTTGATTCCATTAGTGGGCAAAAAAAAAGCCGTCTAAGAAGGATAATTTATTTATTATTATAGGGAAAACATATATTCTCTTCTTTATCCGAATAGTTTCGCGTGTCTTTCGGATATTTTAATTATTTAATTCATGTCTGTCATCCTAATTAATAATTATTTAATAATTGTTCTACACTTTTTAGCGTTTTACCACTCTTTAGGGAACATTGTGATATATTTTTTTAAAAAAATTGTGTCTTATGATTTTCTAAAAGAATTAAATTACTCGTAGTAGTTTTCCTTAAACCTACTTGATTATTAACACCAAATACTAAGATGCGTTTACTTTTTAGTGTGTTGGTTATTTTTTTTATGGTTACAAAATTTAACTTATGCAATGTTTAACACTTGAAAATGACTTTTGCGTAAAAAAATATTTTAATACATCGTTCGTTCTCCTTAAAGTATTTTTTTTTCATTAATCCACAATATTGAACGCATACTATGTATTTTTCTTCATCCAAAGTATGTCAATTTGTTATTAATGTCATAGGAGAAATCCAATTATGTTATATATATATTGTTGGTTCTGTTGTGATGTGAAGAACTGATTAGAAGTTAGTTAGGCTGTCAAGTGACATTAAGGGTGGATTAGTCATTATGTGAGTTAGTTAGTTAAATGGAAGTTAGTTACTGATTGAAGAGGGAGAGCTATACATATCACCTCTACTCTTTGTACTGAGCAGTTTTAGATATCCATCAATGAAGATCATCTCTCTTGTATCTCTTTCTTTCTTTCTTTCAGTTCCGAGTTTCTTTATTTACGATCAGGTTCATATATCATAAATATAATAAATTACAGTTGAAAAAAATAAAATAAAACATCATTCAGGCTGATGCACAAATATTTCATTTTTTTTAAGGAGATTTAAGCCCACTGCAACATAATCTACACTGATCTAATAGTATATTTCGTGACTTGTCCTCTCTAGGATACAACAGTTCAACAAGTCGTATAGCTCAAACAACTCTCGATTAGTTGAAGAATTCAAAGCTCCACAAAAAGAACATTTTCATTAATCAACATAAAATTACTCTTTTGTATAGTGAATTAGTAGAAAACTTGGAATATTTTTCTTCGACTCAACTCTGTCTTTCACTACACTAACCTCACTATACACTACAATATTTTTTAAGGAAATTTCATAAATAGTAAAAAGATTAAACTTAATAAGCCTTCTTAGTTACAGTTTGCCTAATTATGCTCCATAGTCATAGTTTCGTTTGCTATGGACATTCCGTTTGTATAATTCGCTTGCCAATATACAAACAAGGTAAGTATATATAAATTCTGTATTTATGCACTTTTACAAAATTTAAACAAATCAAATGTATCAACAGAATAATTATATACAAGCTAGGGGTAAGCATATACAAATTCTAGATCTATACAATTAGGAAAATTTGGATTTATACAATTATGAAGTGAATTATACAAATTCTAGATTCATATAATTAGGAATCGAATTATATAAATCCCTAAAAAAATCCCGAAGGTCTAGTCTGGGCTTACAGAAGCTCGTGCAAAGAAGATTAATAGGAGAGAAGTTCCCCATCTCTCTTAGGCCTTTCGCTTGTAAAGCTCTTTCGTCGAGTGCGCGATCATGACAGGACTTGAGGAAGAAGCCCCGGCTAACTCCGTGCCAGCAGCCGCGGTAAGGCGGGGGGGTGGAGTTCTCTCTTTTCAGTTGAAGTTGAGCTCGTCGGATCTGCTGCCCGCCCTATTTCATTAGGACACCACTTGCTTAGTCTTTTTCTAGCTTGATTGTGAAGCATGGTTTGGAAGGGTATTGAGTTGAAGTGAAGTCTTTCCATTCCCGATTCAATTACAGTTGTTTTCGGCGTCGGTACTTTTGGAGTCTCTCTGTAACGTGCAAAACAACAGAGCCACTGCTCTTCGGGGTGATGAGGTAGACAATTTCTTACTCCAGCTTCAAGAGACGGAGGTTCGGAAAGAGCTCGATAGGGTCGAGAACCCATAAAAGTGAAATTTTAGATTTATGCAATTAAGAATCAAATTATACCATTAATTTAATTATCCAATCCCCACAAACTTAAACAGCCGAACGGGGCATAATTAAAGCTCATTGAGGCATTTGTTTCATTGGTATACTTGTTTGGTATTTCACGTTTTAAAGTTATAATATTTTTTATCTTAAAAAAATGAATGTATAACATGTGTTTGAATGTAAGTAATTATCACTTAAATGCCAGTAATTTGCAAAATCTCCAAAACCAATCAAAATCCAAATGTACCAATGTGAAAAGAAAATATCTTTTTTTTCCCCAGTATTTTACGCAAATACAGTTGTATACACTATACTGTGTCTGTATATACATTTTGTCTTTTCATTTTCGAAAATTTAGAAGAATTTGAAACTTTTGGTACAGTAATTCTGACCTTTTCCTTTCTTTGTCTACAATTAATTGTGAATTTTCTTGACCCTATATATATATATCATATTGGGGAAGCATGAACTGAGTGGCCCTACTTGTGGACAAAAAGTCTTCTTCTTTCTCCTACCTCATTCTTCTCTTCTTCAATTCCCTCTTTTTTTTCTCTCTCTTTTAAATTCAACTTTTTTCCAAGATTTCAAGTTTTTTGATACCCCTTTGGAGGATAGTACCTGGGTTTCAAGTTTTTTTTTGTGAATTTGATTGATTTCGAGGTCATCATATACGTGTTAAATGGGTTGCTTTAAGTGTAAGTCATAAAAGAAGAATCTTTGTCACTTCATTTCGTATTGTTTATCTACTTTGCTATTTGTATTCATGTTTTTGAAGAAAAAACTGAATAATTCATCTGTTAAATCAACAAGTTATTGATATGGGGTTTGTTAGGTGTACTTATACTAGTAACATCTTCAAATTAAGTGATTTCCTTGGGGAAAAAAATAATCTGAATAACTTCATTTTTAGCATGGTGTTTATTGGTATGAGTTAATTGAGTGATTTGATCTCTGTAACTTTAATTCTAATGATATATATGTGACAAGAGAGACTTGCACCTCCACCATCAATGGTGGTTTGAGGGTTCGAGTCCGGCTTGAGGATAGGTGAGAACACTATTGGTTCTCCTGACAGAGTGGGGTGGGAAAAAATATGATATCTATGTTGCATATTGATTTTGAAGCCAAGAATGGCTAATTCCTTAGTGAGAGTCATCATCTTGTAGTCTTCTTCTTGCTTTTGATTTAATTATACCCTTGTCCTCTTTAAATTGAGTCATTTCATTGAAAGATTTGCTGCCCTGGTAATAAACAGATAGACCTGCTTTTCTTTGTGTTTTATTCTTTGGTATACAAAAATGTTGACTTGTTCAGTGATTATTTCTGCTGTCGATGACCTGACCTTCTTTGACAGTTTCATAGTTATAGCTATATGACGGATTCTCTTAACCAGTGACTTAAGAAGGAAAAGTATTACTTTCTGATTTGAATAGTTTAAGTTGTTCAGAAAATTTTGTGGAGAGATAATCTACTCTGGGTCATTTTGAAAATTAAGAAGTTTGTTACTTTGTAAACTCAGCCTGAACATTCAGGACTATAAAACTAATTACCTTTGGTAGATTATTCTTAAAGAGGAACACGTTGATACTTGTTGATTTAGATAGTTTGGGATCTTTTATCTGAATGATGATTTATTTAGTCTCTAAAGGGGATGCTTCAATTTATATCTACAAGATGAATGCCTTGTGGGTTAAGAGCAAAGTATATTTGTGTTTGACTAACTAATAAGATACCGTTATAAACAGCCACCTCCTCCTGCTGCCATTTTTGAACAACCTTGTTTTCTGAAAGGTTTTTCCTTTTGTACATTATTTTCATTAGATATTAATTTGTTATGGAGAAATTCCATTCTTAGTTAGTACTATTTGATAACCATTTCTTCATTAAAGGAGCTATGACATGAAAAGCAAATTATTATAGCCCAAACATTATTACACAGGGTTGTTTTAGACAATTACGATTTTGTAGAAGGCGGAATGAGTGATCCAGAAATGACATATCTTGATTTATCCAATCTATATTGCAATATTAGTCCTTTAATTGTATTACGTACATCATTAAACCTGACTTTTTGATGCAAATGCTTAAAGATGAGACCTCTTTCTTGAGGGAAACAAGTATGTTGCCTATAACGAATATGATAAGTTCCATCTTCATTCTTGTTCTCATAAACATGGTATTCTTTTCACTTTATGATTTCGTTTGAAAGATTATTATCACTGCATTACTCTGTTGTTTGAAGGAACCTTCTATTTTGTTAGTTACTGGACACTTTTTAATCAATTGAGTGGATCAAATCTGCAGGTTAAAACATTCCTGGATCAGATGTAATACATGTCACTACTCTGGTATTCTGACAAGATTGAGCGGAAACATGAGGAAACTAGAAAATGAGAATTCTATGCAAATAGATGATAGAAATTCTGGTACGTTATGCAAGTTTTGTGGCAAAAAGCAAGATACTACAACTTGTTTGATCAGTCCGACTGCTTCATTGCATAGCAGTAACAGCTCTATGTCATGTTACAGTAGGCTCTCCTTTCTTAGTCACATAGTTTTGACTGTCATTTTCATTCTCTTCATCATCACCTCATGTTGGTTCCTTATTCTTTTATCATTCAGGTGACTTTTCAGGTGATGCAAGCTCAGATGGGAGGTTAGTTGTAATTTAGTTCTGTTAAAATTTATTTATGTTGTTAAAATACCTGTCTTCTTTTCCTTGGGAAATGAGGTAAGTCTGACACATGTTAATGTGGTTTTCATTTTGGTTTTAATCTGTTCAGGGTTAATATTGATGAATGTAGCACAGAGAGCAGTCAAGAGGACTCCTGTAGCAAAGTTGAGGGGGATGACTATGATGAATCTGGAGTCTCTTCTAGTTATGAACTGGATCAGTTCTGGGTGCCCCCAGAACCAGAATGTTGTGATGATGATATGGAAGATAGTGTGGCTAATTGTGATGATGATGAATGCAGCGATGACTGGGGCAAGCCAACTTCTTTAATCAGCCTCGGAGATGAAGGTTCTGGGAGCTACAAGTTTAAAGAGGAAAAGAGGAAGGCATTGGAAGAAGTGATGAATGGGAAACTTAAGGCCCTTGTTTATGACCTTCTTAAGTCTTTTGGTGTTGCCTCATCTGGGGATGACAATTGGGTTGATATAGTCACCTCCTTGTCTTGGGAGGCTGCTTCATTTGTGAAGCCTGATTCTGCTGAAGGGAAGGCCATGGATCCTAATAAATATGTGAAGATAAAATGTATACGATCTGGTTCTCCCAGCCAAAGGTATAACAGAAGGACGACATGTCTCATCTCTTAATTGGTTTTCCTTTCTAGTTCAGTTTAAATCTTGGATTGTCAAAGTGGAAAACTATCTGTTTCCTAGTGTTTGATAGTTGTCCTCTATTTGTGAAGTTGGGGGTAGCAGTTGCCATTGGATGTGCGCACTTGTCAATCCTCTTTATTCTTTGGTTTCCTCTGCCATACTTCCACTAATGTCTATGTTTGAATATCTGCTTAGCTTTAGTTACTCATATCTTGAATATTACCTTTTTGGCTATCCCAAAATGGAGTCATTCATTTAAAAAAATGATAACAATTTCCATTCACTATTCAGTACTTTCTGAATGTTTTTTTTAGGTTACATGTAACCATCGTTATTCTTTTAAAATCTCAAGTTTCCTAGAAAGTAACCTTACCTCTAATTGTGGACTTACCTTTTAAATACAGTACAATTTACAATCTACTTCTTATCTGCATGTTTGTTATCTAAGACTAAATTTAAGACAAAGGGGGAACCCAGGCTTACATTGTAATTTTTCATGTTTTTTTAGTCAATTTATCAAAGGCATGGTCTTCAAAAAGCATGCTGCCCATAAACATATGCCAACTAAGTTTGAAAAACCTAGGCTGCTGCTGATTGAGGGTGCACTAGGTCTCTCAAGTGAGTTGTCATCATTTGAGTCAATGCGACAGGTAAACGAGAAACTCTCTATATATGTGAGATAAACAAAAAGGGAATATATTAGAGTATGTAATCATCTGTTCTTATCAATTAATAATGACAGGAGAAAGACAGTGTGGTGAAGTCTATCACTGACATTCTAGAGAGGTACCAGCCAAATGTGATATTGGTAGAGAAAACAGTTTCTCGTGACATACAAGAGTCTATTCTCAGGAAAGGATGGACACTGGTCTTTGATATGAAAGAACATCGCCTGGAGAGAGTTGCTGGTTGCACTGTTTCACCAAACTTTTCTTCTGAAATCTTGTCTGGCCATAAGCTTAGACAGTGTGATTCCTTTCATTTTCAAAGGTTCGTAGAGGAACATGACACTTTTGATGATGGTGGAAAAAGGCCTAGTAAAACACTGTTGTTCATTGAGGGCTGTCCTACTCATCTGGGATGTACGGTGAGTCATCTTCCCTATGTTAGTTTTAATGACACAGAATATCTAACTAGGGATTACTGATAGTTGGGACATAGCTTCACTGTTGGGTCATTGCTCAAGAGATAACAAAAAAGGTCACGAACAATACACTAGAGTACATCAGGAGACTTGCATAGCATTTCCCAGATCATATAATAAGAGTTAGTTTTGCTTTCATTTGGCCCCCTCGCGTTTGAATCAATGCTGGAGTTTTTGTCTTTTGTGACTGCAACTGTTTTAAATGGATGGAATACCATAATCTTAGGAATCTTTGTGAAAAAAGCTAATATAGTCATGCACTTGTCTCGTAAACCAACAAACAAACAAGCTAATTGCTATTGGAACTTCCGAGACCCTGGCTTTGGACTCTAATAGAGAATTGATACCTGGTGTTTTAACATCTGCTCCTTTTCATTTTTAATAAAGAACATTTACTTCTATACCTCTGACCCTGGCCTTTTGTGCAGATTTTGTTAATGGGAGCTAACAGTGATGAATTGAAAAAGATCAAATATGTGGTACGATGTGCAGTGATCATGGCATATAATTTAATCCTCGAGACTTCTTTCCTTCTAGATCAAAAAGCAATGTTCTCGACTATTCCTCTTAACCAGGTGGTGAATTCAACAGCTACTGATGACCCTCCAGCTGTTAGTGGTGAACAAGGTGATTCTCTGTTATTTGAGCCATATAATCCAGTTCTTTCTGGGTTGTCATCTCTCTCAGCCTCTCTGAAAAAGGTTATGGGGGACAACTTTCCTCTCTGCCCCACCTCTGGTCAATCCATTCCCTCATGTTTCATTGATAATAGATCCAATGAAGATGATCAGGAACAAACTGATACTCAAGTTCCTGACGCAACTGAGGTGGTCAATCAAAGTGATACAGATCAGAAAGTCACTACTTGTGATGACGAGATGGCATCCGAAAAAGAACAGTTGCATACTCCAATAGTGAGCCAGGGAGAATCTTTAGAATCACAGGTATCTGGTAATATGGGTGATGGTGTTAAATCTATGGATACTGAGAGTATATTGGTTCTGATATCAAGCCGGAATGCTTCAAAAGGGACTATGTGTGCCCATGGTCATTTTTCTCGCATAAAGTTCTACCAAAATTTTGATATTCCACTTGGAAGCTTTTTGCAGCAAAATTTGCTAAGTCAGGTGCGTAGAACTCAATAGTCTCCACTTCAGCTCTTCTTGTTCTGTCTCTGTAGTTGCAATTTGATGACCAATTTTCTTTGGAATGATTGGTGGTCATTTTGCTGATTTCATCATTAATAGTTGCTATAATGATCTATTTGAAATAAAATTGTGGCCTTATCATTATCAGTTACTCTGGAGTTTGTTTTAAATGTTAACCTAAAAGCTCTGTCATACAGAAACTTCCATGCAAGAGCTGTGATGGACCCCCTGAAGCTCACATTTTCTATTATGCACATTACAATAAGTTACTTGCAATTCAAGTTCATTCTCTTCCAAAAGACAAGGGGCTTCCAGGTGAAAGGGAAGGGAAGATTTGGATGTGGAGTCGTTGTGGTAGATGCAAGTTCCAGATTGGCAGCTCAAAATCTACAAAAAGAGTTTTAGTATCCACTGGTTCGCGTGGTTTTTCATTTGGAAAATTTTTGGAGCTCAGGTTCTCAAATTCCTCTTTGTTCAATAGGCTGCCTATCTGTGGCCATTCTTTGCACAGGGATTTCCTCTACTTCTTTGGGTATGGTCACTTGTGGCTATCTTTAGTTATTCAGAAGTCTCTATTTATTTTCATGTATGCAGATCTAATAGCAAAGCCTACTGATAGCTTTTGCTATCTATTATAAAAATTTCCATTTGACATTACTCTAGATTTAAGTTGAATCGTTTGCTATTAGTGACTCTGCATGGATTTGGAATTGGTGTTTTCTCATATTTTATCTTCCCTTTTTGAAGATATTCATGTCATTTTCTGCATGTACAGGTTAGGGCATATGGTTGCGGTGTTTAAGTACTCAACGGTTACTACTTACTCCGTGGCTCTTCCTCCAGAAAAGCTGGAATTTAGCAGTTCTGTCAATGAAGAATTTTTTAAGAAGGATTTTGAAGATGTATGTTTTTTTACAAGTGCGACTACTTTTTACCCAATTGATGCTTTTAAATACTTGGCTGAACATGGAAGTTACATGCCCTGTTGCAAGTTTCTATATTGACAGAGAATTTTTTTTTCTTTCTCAACTAGGTGAACATGAAAGGGATTAAGATGTTTCGTGATGTAGAAAAAGCTTTGAAGGCAATAGAATCTCGATTTGTTGGAACTACTCTAAATCTTCAAGGATCAATTAGGAAATTTTCTGAAATTGAGAAAATGTTGAAGGAAGAGAGAACTCAATTTGAGGTTAGCTCCTTTTTGCTTCCAGTTTCAGATTACTTGTTCCTGTTACATTCTATTTGATCAATGTCGATGTGGTGGACTGTCATTCTAGTTCTAAGTTCCCTTTGAATTAATCATATCAGTTGGTTCATTTTTTCCACGGTAATAACTTGGTTACTTACAACCTTGCACTTCTGTGACTGAGCAAATGATTTTGATAATATATTGGCTAGGGTACAATAATATTAACAGATGTCAAATACATACAAGTACATGCTTTAAAGAGTTGATAGCTTTCTGATTTTCTGGTTAATGAGAATCGACGTTCAGGTATAAGTCGATAAATGTCAAATGCATTTACGTGCATGTGTGGATGGTGAAGCTATATCCAAACCTATTGCCTTACTCATTTACGTGATTTATTTGTTCCAGACATTTATTAAAGCATAATGTAAATCTTATTTTACTTTTACTAATCTATGTGGATTCAATGTCAGATTGGTATTCAAAATGTCGTTATGGATGGGAATCGGGATGTCGGCATGTATAAAATTCTAATGTTGAATAGAATACGGCTGGAGCTTTTGCTGGAGTCCTGTGTGTGGGATCGCCGTCTTCATTCATTACTATCATCTGATTGTACCGTTGCCAATCCCAAAACTATTGACCAGAGTATCAATGCTATTAACCACAGGGAACAACAAGAGAGAAGCAATGTTAGAGGAGACACTAAAGTTTACCTGGAAAGAGATGACAGAGCATTGGAAGATTGTCCGGATCTGAAAATCAAGCTAGTTGAAGACTCTTGTGGAGATGATAACAGTAGGACAGAAACTACTGTAGGAAGTCGTGGTGATGTTTTGGATGCTGACTATGATCTGAAACCGAATGTTGAATCATCTGCTAAATTTCCCATTGAAGAAACTCCCGTTGATACACATGATTGTGGACAAGATGAACCATCAAATTTATCTGCTTGCAATGATGGTGCTGAGGTGAGAACTGCAGCCAAAGTAAATGGAAACGACTTTTCCCTTCAGGATATTACAGTGAAATCTGATCTCTCTGATCACTGCCTTTTTGATAATGAAAGTAACTTACAGCTCAATCTTCCTTCATCCATTCAATTGGAGACGGATAAACCAATTGCCGTTGATGCTGGGGGTACGCATGATCCTATTCATTCTCAAAGGAGTAGATCCCTCTCCTCAATATTTTCCAACATAGAGAATGATGAGGGGTGGTGGACTCCATTCCCTGAAATTTGGTGTCAATACATGGAGGATCTCCAGAGAGGTCACCTACCGAAATTAGGATCTATCACAAACCATGATGTAGAATCTACTACTTATAAACTTATTACCGACATGAGTGCGAAGCTTCACATTCCCCTTGGAAGTGATAAATACATTGTTTCTGATTATGAAGATGAATTTTCTAGCATAATTGCCTGTGCTTTGGCCTTGCTGAAGGATTTGCCTATTGTATGTGAAGATATTGGGCATGATGGCAGAAAAGATAGAGGAATTGATCCTAAGGCGTATGAGAGTTCACAAGGCTTAATGCAGATGTTCTCTCTAGCTTCTCCACATTTGTCTTCAACTGGTTCATTGGATTTAACAGCGTATCACTCTTCGAACATGTCAGAGGTAGCACGCTCATCAAGTTTAGATGGGGTAGATTTGCTAGATTCATCGGTTTCTTTCACGGCTGTTCAGGCGGAAGTCTCCATGGGTTTGGGTAAATTGACTGGGAAGTATAAATACTCAGTCCTCTGTCTCTATGCCAGCCAATTTTGTCAATTGCGAGATCGATGGTGCACTTCAGAAGTTGATTTTATTGCTTCCTTGAGTAGGTGTAGGAGCTGGGATGCAAAAGGTGGCAAAAGTAACTCTTTGTTTGCCAAAACAGTTGATGATCGGTATATCATCAAGGAAATTAAGAGAGCGGAATTTGACTCGTTCTTGAAGTTTGCTCCTAGTTATTTTGCATACATGGATCAGTGCCATGCTAAGAGGAATCAAACCTGCCTTGCAAAAATTCTTGGCATTTATCAGGTTGATTAATCGACTTTAGTCACTCCACTTTTCTGGCTGTTACCACAATATATTGTTTCTTCCTGCCATCACACTCTGGACATCTTTTTGATTGTTCCTACTGTTTTATGTTTTTCCAGGTCAATGTAAGGCCAAGAGGTGGAAAAGAGACTAGGCACGATCTCATGGTGATGGAGAACCTTTCATTTGGTAGAATTACTACTCGGCAGTATGATCTGAAAGGCGCTTTGCATGCTCGATTTAGTGCAGCTGGCAATGGTGCAGGAGACGTTCTTTTAGACCAAAACTTTGTGAATGACATGAATGTTTCTCCTTTATATGTCGGGACAAGATCGAAGAGGGCTTTGCAACGGGCTGTATGGAATGACTGTACTTTCCTCAAGGTAAGTGAGGGGGTCAAACTGCTTTAAACTCTAATTACTGGTAGCTCTATCCACCAAAACTTAAAAGCATCCAAAAAAAAGTCACTTCTGCTTCTTATAATTATTACTCCCTCCGTTTCAATTTGGTCTGTTTTATTTTCCTTTTTAGTCTGTTTCAAAAAGAATGTATCTTTCCTTTTTTTGGCAACTCTTTAATTCTAACTTTCCGTGACATGTTTGTTCAAGACCACAAGATTTAAGGGCATTTTGGTACATTTTACGTATCTTTAGTTTGAGACCACAAAATGCAAAAGTTTTCTCTACTTTCTAAACTTCCAGCCAAGTCAAAATCAGGCAACCTAATTGAAACGGAAGGAGTATGCATTATCTGAAGCTAATGGATTATCCTCTAAAACTAGTACTATTTGTTGATTTTTGCAGTCAATCAATGTGATGGACTATTCTCTACTTGTGGGAGTTGATAGCCAACGCCATGAACTTGTTTGTGGCATCATTGACTATCTCAGACAATATACATGGGACAAACAACTCGAGAATTGGGTCAAATCTTCACTTGTGGTTCCGAAGAATCAGCTTCCTACTATCGTATCTCCAAAAGAGTATTATAAGAGATTTAGGAAGTTCATTGACACACATTTCTTAAGTGTTCCAGATAATTGGTGCTCCCAAAAATCTTCAAATCCTTGTGAACTTCTTCGCACGGTAAGCAGTATAACCCCACAGTCAGAGTCCGATGATGGTGATTCTGATCAACCAAAGTGCACTGGTGAAGGGGAACATAAAGATACGTACTCTGATGCTTAATGGTTCGCATCCCCTGAGTTCTGTTCCCTTTTAAGTAGTTCTCGTCCCCGGTGAAGTCATTAGTTTGTGTACATAGTTGTTTATCGCCCGAGCATCTAGATATATACCCCCTCTTATTTCTGCGATTATTTTTAGCAAAGTTATGAGGATGACTTTATTCTTTAGGTTCATTTCTAGCTTGCAGTATATACCAAAGTTCTTGTGAAGTCTATGATTTATTGTAAAAAGCCCTTTAGTAAGCTTGAGTATTATTTAGGCTGTAAAGGGGAAAAAGATAGCAGTTGAACCTGCAGATTGTTGAAATTTTTGGCTGTAAGACAATATTCCTATAAATCCATTGTTGAGTTTTTGGTTATTTGGTGTATGTGACTCATTTTTTATGGCATGGTAGAATCACCAATGATCCACAACAACAACATACTTTGTGTAGTTTTGAGACCCGTGGGGTCTGAATAGGGTAAAATGTACACAGATCTTACCCCTACCTTTAGGTAGGGCTGTTGTTTCTTGTAGATCTCGGCTCGATAGACAAGAAAAGAAATGGTAGTAAGATAATATGACAACAAATAGCAAGATCGATACAAAGCAAGTGAAGCAATAGGTAGTAATACACATGGAGAATAATATGATTACTAAAGGGAAAGGTTAGAGGAGGCTATCCCACTACTTCTCCCACACAGAGTGCGGTGACTCTCGACTATCTACTAACAAAGAAAATAGAATAAATGAAGCTACAAAAATAAAAACATGGTGCAAAGAGAGACAGATTATATACCTGTTTTTTTTGTGCTAGCTTTCATCCATGAAGTGAACTCAAAGATTAAATGTACTTCCTTGTTATACTTTAAACTGGCAATTTCAGATTTTATCACATAACCACTGATGACACCAGGAGGAGGTGGAATGGCTAGAATTCCTCAATCCTTAATCAGAGATATCGTGGAGAGACTGCTTTCCCATTCCCTTAGCGGGGCGAGAATTCGAATTATTTAGGCCAATAACTAACTAATATTAAACAAAGAAAATACCACATCCTTCAAATCAATAGAACTTGTCTCTTAGGGCTTCCAAGTTGTTTTAGTGTACAAATACAATTACAAAGTGAAATGAACATGTCATATTTTCAATTTCACGAGTCTCCCATTATTTGGACATTTTCAACAATTCCGTGAATGGATAACTCAAATTCATATTAAAAAGATGAATAACATATAATTAGTTGTATATATTTAAAATTAAGAATAAAAAAAAGAGATATAATAGTAGAAGTTTTCTAACCATTATGCTGCTTAAGAAGCAATAAAATTAAAGGAGTTCAGAAGAAACTCACTCTTGAACTTTACATAAATCTATAATTTCTTCGTCTCTCAAACTCTTAATTTCTTGAAAGTAAGAACAAACTTGTGTATATTATGGGTAGTTGATATGTCATAAATATATGATTATACTGTTAAACTAATGAAACGAATTCAATGATCATGTAAACGGTGTGTTCAATTCAAACATTTTTTAGTTAAAATATATTAAAGTGAAAAGAATAAAAATATTTAAAAAGGTGAAATAACATAAATAAAATATTATTCTGGCCAATTTTCCATAACTAATCACTATGCAAGCTCCAAGTAGTAGTGCCTCAAACAACTCTTAGAAGTTGGCAAATAAAGAGCAAAAATAAAGTCCTTTTTCACTTAATTATATCTGCAATAAATGTGGACCCTTTTCTTGGTAAATTTATATGTTGATATTAATGTCCTGACCGGTCCCAACGGACCAAAATATCAGAGTATTATTACTATGGGTAAATTTATACGTTGATATTAATGTCCTGACCAGTCCCAACGGATTAAATGGACAGAAAATTTTGTCAGAATTTGACTAGAAAATTTAAAAAGTCTATAATATTTTTTTATTAAAATAAATTGATCTTTTTTTTATTTTTTAATTAAAAGGTATTAAAGTTAAAAGGGTAAAAATGTTCAAAAAGGTAAAATAACATAGTGTGAAATATGTTATTTTATCATTTTGGCCAAATTTTCTGGCCAAAAGGATTTTTCCTATTATTATTACTCCCTTTGTTTATTTTTACCTCTTCATTTTGGATTTTACATATTTTTTAAGAAATAATAATTGATATAATTTTTTTTATTATAATATTCGTATTAGCTGATGTTTAGTATTAAGCCTTGAAAATGATCTGCGAAATAAGTAATTAATATAAAAGATAAAATATGAAGAAAAAAATATTTTTTTCTTGATTTGTTAAAATGACTACTAAAATTAAGATAAAAAAAAATTAAAGTAGTAAACAATTAAAAGAAACGGAGTGATTTAAATTTAATTATTTTTTAGTTAAAGACCGTAGTGACGGAGTCGGTTTCATTTGTTACACTAAAGTTTTGGATCGAAACTCAAAATTTTCAGTCTTTCTTTTTCTTAAAAAAAAATTCTAAGAGAAAGAACAAAGAAAACAAGATAAATTCGATACAATAAAAAAAAATGGCTTAAGTCATCCACGACCACTTAAAGTTGTCAGCATAATTCATTTGAACACCTCAACTAAGACTTGTACCTATTGAACACCTCTACCACGTTGAATTGATACCTATTTGACATTTTTTTTACAATCAGCCAAAATTTTGAAGTGTGTGAGATTCACTCGCAAGTGACGTGGCAAAATGACAAATTAAACTTTGACATGTCATTTAGTTTCAAAAAATTATTTAAAAATATCTTATAAAAAGTATTTTAAGGTAAAAAATAATATAAAAACAAAAATCAACCCTATCTACCCATAACCCCTTTCCGGCAGAACTAGTCCGCCGGAACACCATTGCCCGATAACGAGTGGCAAGTATCTTTCCCATATTTCTCTCATCAACACCATAGCTTCTACCTACCCTCTTCCTTTTATTCCCATTTGGCAATATTTTTATCAATACCATAGCTGCCATTTCTCCGATCTCACTCTCTTCTTCATACATCATTTAAGATTTGTTGATATTTTTTTGTATTGTAGATTCTTTAGGATTTGAATTCTTTAACAATTTCAAAGAAAATATATTTAGATTTGTATTAGTCTTGTCGGAAAAAATGGATGCTCACCGGATTTTTTTGACTCAATCTGATTTTATTTTTTTTTATTATTATTATTATTATATTTCCTTTTGTAGCTTTAACTCTCTTGAATTTTTCTACAATTTATAAGGTTGGATTATTTTATTTTTTTGTATCAGTTAACTCTCTTTTGAATTTTTCGATTTTGACGGTCATTTGTTTAATGGACACTTTTTCGATTAAGATAAAGACGACGATATTGGTGATGACGGATGATAGTAGAAAGGAAAAATAAAGATGAATACAGAAAGGGGTGTGGCAGAGACATTGGCTAAAGGATTTAGCTAGTGAGGAAAATGCAAAAAGACTAAGGTGGTTTGGAATTGGGGAAGAAGATGCTGTTGGGAATATTTTTTTCATGCTCAGACTTTTGCTCCACTTTTTAAATGTTGACATGTAATTTTTTGATTGGCTTGTAAGTAAATTGTATTGGTTTCACGCGCTTCTGAGGCGTGTACTACACCTATGATGCCACATCATTAAAAAGTATGTAATAGGTACATGTTTTGAACAAGAGAGGTGTTCAATAGGTACACCCCTTAATTGAGGTGTCTAAGTGAAATATGAGGACAACTTTAAGTTCTTGTTATATGTGAGATTCAAGAAAAGATTGAACATAACGATCTATTATACACAACTTTATGCTACATTTTAAAAATTAATCTACTATGAAATCTGTCCAACAAAAAATGACGTGTCATATAATATTATTTTATCCATATTAACGCTGTCCACACAAAATTAATAACTCAAAATCTAAAATAAATTGACTGATCCGAGTTGAATAACCGCTCTTAACTCTCTTTATTTTTATTTGGGACAAAATCGACTAAGGAAAAATTCACTTTCCCTTTAGTCGATTTGAATCTTTCCTTGGTCGATTTTGTCACAGCCAATTATGCTAAAGAAGTTTCAGTTTTTAAGTTTTCTTTTCTTGGTAAGGTAAACAAGACACATTGTATAGGCAATATATATAAATATAAATACTTTATGGGCGTTAAATCTTAAATTTTGAGTATTTTTTATATTAAATTGTCTCAAATCGTATTAATTGTTATGAGTTGACATTTTTCCTTTGTGCCTTTTTTTTCTTATATCTCTTTATTATTTAATATTTTGAGGAGATGACAATAGACCCATTTCTTAATTTTGTTGCAATAAATGTTATTGAGCCATTGGTTTAATATAGCCCATTATATTTCCTTTTTTTTTCCTAGACTAGAAAGAGCTGCAAAAGTTGATATATATTGGTCAATTTCGTACCACAAGTAATTTAATATCTCCTTTCTGTCAACTGATCATATTCATTCCCAATACTTTTTTTTTTTGGTTTCGTTCGATGTTCAATATTAATATTGGAGTCTGATTAAATTTGAACTTGTATCAAAAAGTCCTGAGGGTAAAATATTCTCTGATCCGTATCTAGAGAACTTGAACCTAAGTCATCGAGTTAAAGAATAAATGAGTACTTATCACTCAATCCTTTTTAGTCATTTCTAATACGTTATGACCTAGTAGTAGTTTATTTCTTCCAAGAGATTTTCTTGTTTAGATTTGATTGAACAAATATTGAAGAAAAAAAAAAACCTTTTAATCTGCAAACCCGTGATATAATAATCTAGAAAAATCGAAATAAATTACATCTAACAAACAACTTCTCAGCAATATATCCTCCATTCGAGAATAAGTCAAAATATTATTTTTTAAAACAAAATTATTGATGACTAGAAAACCAACAAGATATTCCAAGAAAACCTGAACTCGTCCCATATTATAATAACTATTGGACTAGTTCAAAAAAAAAGTTCTAAAAGAATATTTACTCAGAAATTAAAGATTAAAATTGACTAATTTATTCTTAAATATAAAGAAGAATACGTGATATTTAAGAAAACATAATCAATCTATTTTTATTAAGTAAGGGTAATTTTGTAATTTAAATTATATCTTATATTTATTATTTTCATTAGAATAAGCTAAACCATGGTTCAAATAAACAAAATACGTTTTTAAAGTGGTGAATCGACTTATCCCAAACAAGATACATATTCGATTAATCAATGAAGATTATTTTTTACCATAAAGGTAGACTCAAAAATCAAAATAGTCCCTTGAATATATTGCAAAGCATTTTTGCACTTTAAATTAAACCTAAAATATTGACTTCAAAGAGAGAAGAGTAGTTGCTTTTTCTCAAAGCAACTAAGCAAGACTGGCCGTTAGCTTGTTAAAATCAATTTCTTAAAATAATTTCACGATTTTTTTTTTTTTTTTTATAAGTGGTAACATTGGGGGGGTCATCCAAAATTTTAAAACATTTGCTATCGTTTTAGTATGTTATAGCAAATAATAAATTCGCTCTGAATATATAGACTTTGAATTTATTAATTTTTTTCTATTGAAAGAAATGAGAGTGACTTTTTGGCAAAGCTAGACTAATTTAACATGCTACGTAATATAATCAACTGAAAAATGTATATACATTTTAAATATCAGTACGTAAAATATCTAAAATAATTTAATGTTTTTTGATATACTTTAATAAATTATTTGAAGTGTGGATTACAGGGAGATTGACGATAATGTTGTATATCGTATTGAAGCCGGACATATGAAATAGAGGCTCACATTTAAGGTAATGCGCTATAAGAACATGTCGCCAAGGTCTAAAGATAAATTTTATAAAGTGATGATTAAACAAATATTATATTGTTGCATGAAACGAGAGTCCGGAGCCAAAAGGGCAAAAGAAATTGCCAAAAATTTCAAAAGAGCATATCAATTTTATTTTTTTAACTAACAAGGCAAAATCGCTCTTGACGGAGTGATTTCCTTGTGACAAAATTGATGTCGTTACTTCGTTAAAAAACATAAAAATCCCTGCCCAACAACGATTTTATCCAAAAAAAAATTAACATTGCTGCCCCTGCAGCGTTTTTCTCAAAAAAATAAATAAAAAAAAATAGAAATCTCTGCTATAGCAGCGATTTTCTAAAAAAAGTAATTTTTTTTTAAAAAAAATCGCTTGCAAGTCAGCGATTTCATTAAAAAATTACGTAGTAACAAACATTAATAATGTAAAGGAAAATGAAAATTATTACATCGTATCATTTATCCTTAATAACATAAGCATCAATAAATGACTATAAAAATACATATCAGGATCTGTAACATAAGCAATGGTGTCAGTAAGTCACTCAACAGGACCAAAGCACACAAAATATTTAATTGTGAAGAAGAAGTAGAAGAAGAGATTCATATTTTTTGTTGTTTTAAAATGAGAGGAAATCCCTCTATTTATAGACAACAAATGGTAGTGTGAACAAATGTTTATTGTGCCTTATCGGAAAGGTTACAACTATTTGGAAAAGTTGCAACCCTTCGGAAAGGTCACAACCTTTCATAAAAGTCACAATTTTTCATAAAAATCACAACTCTTCATTAAAGTCGCAACTCTTCATAAAAGTCGCAGTTTTTCATAAAAGTCGCAACTCTTTATTGAAGTCACAACTTTTCATAAATTTCACAACTTTTCATGAGAGGGGAAGGATAGTTTTGTAAATAAATGAGTCAATTCCCTAGATGGTCACCCAAGTTTAGGGAATTGCCATGAAATATCATTTATGCTTCATTTAGGACCAAACTATCACTCAACTATTACTATTTTCCTCCAAATACACTTGACACTTCAAAAGTCTCACTCTCTCCTAGTTGGCATGACATGTCATTAAAGTCTTTTTTTAATAATAAACTAATTTAATTCATTAAACCCATTTAACTAAAATAATGATCATATTATTTAGGAAAAAAGGACAAATATACCCCTGAACTATCATAAAATAGCATGCAGATACCCTCCGTCATACTTTTGGGACATTGGTGCCTCTGTCATCCAAAAACTAGAGCATATATGTCTTTCACTCTAACTATTACAATAAACTATTAAATTTTATAATGAATCAATAATATTAAATGTCAAATAACTATTACAATAAAATCAATTATGTATTTTGAAATTCATGCTTACAATATTTTTTTTCTTGAAAAAAATAGAAAGTGAATAATATTATTACTATTTTTTATCCAAAAATAAATAAATATTAAATATCTAAAAAGTCTCCTTCTATTCTAGTTGATATATCATGTTATTAAATCATCATTTAAAAAATAATAGACCTATTTAGTTCATCAAACTTATGTCTCTAAAAAATAAATATATAAATTACATGAGAATTTATGAAGATTTAAAAAAAAAAAAAACTAATTCCTTATATTTTTTTACCAAACAAAATTCAATGAAAAAAACTTTGTGTGCAATAACTACTTGATAATTTTCAAAATTCCTAAGTAAATTATTTGAAAATTTTAACCAATTTTTTTTTTTATAAAAGTATTCAAATAAATTTGTAAGGTTGACAAAAAAGTTAGTAAGAAAGAGAAAAATATTATTTAATTTTTTTTTAAATTCTTTTATTGCTATATTATATTATATTTTAACTTATCATATAATTAAACACCAATATATATTTTTATCTCATCCCAAATTCATGAAATACAAGTAATAATTAATTGAATTGCCTAAAATTTCTAGGGATTCACTACATAGGTCATAAGCCTATGGAAAATTGTTATAGTTTTTGTGTTTTTTCCTGATCATTGGAAAACAATTAGGTTAATATTTATATTTAGCTATTTATGTTTTTACTTGAAATCAAACTTAATAAATATTATAAAGATAATTTTAATTGTGTATTTGATTAACAAGTAGTAACACTAACACCATGTAATATTATCTTGTCGATATTTATGATAATATTTTTAAATTATAATTTAATTTAAAATTTTATAAAAAAAAATATTTTTAAGAAAAGAGGGCTGACCCGGCAAAGCCCACATTTGTGGGCTGGGCCGATCATTTTCTGGCCCACACAAAAAATGGGCTAGCTCTGCCTGGCCGGTCAAATTTCAAAGCTTGTATGGGTTAGCCCGAATGGGGTGGGCCAACCCATATTGACAGCTCTACCATTTAGGGAATTGACTCGTAAATAAATAAATTAAAAGGGAATTTTGGTTTGTGATGGCGCCACGTAGGCGAACCTAAGGTTTTCTTTTATATATATATATGATATGATATGATGATTAGATAACTTCGTCTATTGAAATTTAGACTGATAGAAAAAAATCACTAAATCTTTTACCTCCTATTTCTTTTTTTATCTTTATCTTTTCATCAATTCTTTCTTCTTCTTTTATTCTTTGTTGACCTTCAATAGCATTAAATATAATAACTTGTATATAAAGAGGACATTTCTACATCTACCCTGACATCCCAACTCCAACCCCAATTATACTTAACCAAAAAATGTCTCTAAAAACAAAAAGTGCTCCATTTTTTCTTCTTATGATATTAACCTTTGTTTTTCTTTCTCCAATATGTAATGGTGATCAGTACTGCAAATTTGCAAGAAAAAATGATGAGTGCCCCAAAGTGCAAGGGATGTTTGTGTTTGGAAGCTCATTAGTTGATAATGGAAACAACAATTTTCTTGTAAAGTCATTGGCTAAGGCAAATTACTTACCATATGGAGTAGATTTCCCTTTATTAGAACCTACTGGAAGATTCACTAATGGCAAGAATGTAATTGACCTTCTTGGTGACCATCTAAAAATTGCAACTTATATTCCATCTTTCAATGATCCTTCAACTAAAGGAAGCAAAATTATTCATGGTGTCAACTTTGCTTCTGGTGGTTCTGGTATTCTTGATGACACTGGTGTTGTTGCTGTAAGTTAATTCTTTCCTTTTTTTTTTAGATCTCAAATTTATTTATTTCTTCCCAAAATAAGTAAAAAAAAAAATTGTTTCAAAATAAGTTTCATGTTAGGAATTCACGACAAAAAATAATAGCGTATGTTTTTTCAACTGTACCTTTATACTCGGAGGCGTATATAGGAGGGGTTCATCGGGTTCACGTGAATCCATGGTTCCCTTCCGAAATTATATATAGTAGTGTTATATTTTAAAAAAATATTTAAATATAGATGCGTGAACCCAGACTCGAAGTATCATATAATGTAGTACGATGATGATTGGGTGCACCTCTCTAGGTGAGGTTAGAAATTTGATCCTTTTATCTATATTGTTTTAGTTTTCTTTCCAAGATTTTGTAACTGGTTTGGATAAATAAAAGTTAATTTTGGACCTATGATTTTAAAATTTTAATGGTTTTCAGTAAAAAGAATCTAATCGATCAAATTTATGTCTTAGATCCACCTTTTTGTAATAGTGCACCCATTATCTATAAATCCTGAATACGCCTCTGTTTATACTCCATCTTTTTAACACCAATCAAGTTTCAAGAAACATTCATTTGATAGAGATAGTTTAATAAACTACACATTATATTGGAAAAATTCTTTTGGTCAGAAAATTTGGCCAAAAGGATAACACTTAAAAGGTTGCTATTTTTACTAAGATAACACTTATTTTGAAATGGATGGAACAACTATTTTGGGAAATCAAAAAAATATTTGATGTTTTAGAGTATAGAAAAGTACTTCTATTTATCACTCCCTCGATTTATAATTATAAAAAGAATTAATTTAAGGGCCAAAAAAATTAAATCTTAGTTTTATAAATTGACAAAATAATTTAAGACATGTATATTTTTAGTAATGTAGACAAATAATATAGAATCGAAAAAGTATTTTTTCTTTTCAAATTCATCCAACTCACTGCTCCAACTAATAGAACAGTAACCGTAAAAATAAAATGAGACATTTTAGAGAGATAAAGATAGTTAGACTTAAAAGGCCTATAATATGGTCGACTGCGAGTATAGTAAAACATATGATAATAATTTTATTATTTCTTCTATTTCAATTTGTGATATCTTTTGAATTTCGTGAGTTAGATGATCGTATTTATTTTTACTACGATTATTATCATATACAAATTGGGATGGAGGAAGTATTAATAATATCAATCTATCTTTCCTATATTCACTAGTGCACTGTACGCAACTAGCTACTAGCCGCTCTTTTTTTTATATTTATTTATATTATTAATAAGGTAAAAGTTAACAGAAAAACTTATAACAATGGTTGACAAAAAAAGGAAACAACTTGTGTAGAGTCTAGCTTTGGCTTTCTCTTTTGTTATTACTATTAATAGACACTAGCACTCTTAACATAACAAAATTAGAGCATTTAAGTGATATAAACCCTAATTACTACTTCCTCCGTTTTATATTACTTGACTCTTATTGACCTGACATATTACTTAAGAAAGTTTTAATCATGAAATGTGAATGTATTTTACTAAACTGACTCTAAATTTGACTACTTCTACGTTATAACGTAAGAGGGTGGATGATATGATTATCATTTGTCTCTTGAAACATTTGGAACTTTGATCTAGTACAACCTCATATGTAGAAGAAAAATGTCATCTTTTCTTAAATGTTGCCAAATTCAGCGGCTATTATAGTTGGCAAAATGTGAGTGTGAGAGGTTTGCCTCACAAAAAATGAATATTCCTTTCTTTTGACTTCAATGAACACACAAGAAAAGGCAGCAAATTAATATAACTCCTCAGGACCAATAAATTAAAGGAGGAAAACAAAGCAGCTTTATGAAAATGTAACGAATTTTGATGGAGAGTCAAACAATTTAAATTTGATGGTGAATTTGGACATAAAATATTCAAGTTTTTTTTAAAAAATTATATATTTGAAAATAAGTCGCAATAATTGCAAAGATATTTGGTAAATTATGATAAAAAATAGACTTGTTTAAATCTCAAAATCTGAAAGATGTCACATTAAAGGACGGAAAGAGTATTATTAACAATTCCTTCTGTGTTTGCTTACGAAGAAAATAGATTAGATATGTTAGGAGTTACTTTTACTAGAAATATCTCCAGTAAATAATGTTAGCTAGCTACTAGCTAGTGTTACAAGTAGCAATTGTTTCGAACATGGTCCTTGTTCCTGTTTAATGTCACAATATTATTGTAGACCAAAAAAGAAAAGAAAAGATTGTACTAGAAGAATATTTGATTCTCTAAATAATATTAGTATCATAGGATATATCATCACCAAAAGTTGTAATGGAGCGGTAAAATAATTTTTTAATTATATAATAACCAGATGTCTTGAGTTCAAGCTTTAGATATGGAGTCATCTTTGGTAAAGAATGTTTTGCTATAAAATGGGACTTACCGGCTCAAATCTAAACTTGTTGACTCCACAGCAGATACCAGACACATAATGGATGGAAAACAAAATAATAAATCGTAGTATATCATGTAAAATGAGAGAAAAGGAATATAGACTAGTAATATTTTGTTGCTAAAATTTTCAGGGGGAAGTGATTAGTTTGAATCAACAAATCAGAAATTTTGAGAATGTGACATTGCCAGAGTTGGAGGAGCAGACAGAGTGTAATAGCAAAGTATCATTGAAGAATTACTTGTTTGTTGTGGGAAGTGGAGGAAATGACTACTCACTCAACTACTTCCTGGGCTTAGCTAGCAAAAATATTACTATTCAAGACTTCACTGCTAATTTGACCATTACACTTTCTCACCAACTCAAGGTATGCATTTATAATATGCTTTCTATTTTATTTTATTTTTTTGTCTTTCCATGTTCAATGATTGTTCACTATTCACAAGTCAGAAAGAAAAAAAAAAGATTTACAAATATTTTGGTCCTTGTTAACCCTTTTGGTGGCATAATTAATTTTGATTGATTTCTAGATGATCACTCAATTAATAGTACTGTTCATAGCTGATCAAAAAGTTGTCTTTCTTCGTTATTCTAATTTTCTTTAACAAAAAAATGACTTTCTGAAATAATATCTATTAGTTGAGTCACCTTATGAGAAATCAACTTTGGTATATGCTTAATTCAAATTTGAAACACTTCTTTTTCAACCAAACACTATTTTAGTTTTTGTAAGAACTGAAAAACAACTTTTGAGTGGCTCTTCACCTTTTACTAGACATGAAAAACATTTATTTCTTACTGTTTGGTTGAAATACAATTTTGCACAAAAAAATGAACCTTCTATAAAAAAAAATCTTCAAACTTTTGAGTAAACATACTAATATTTTATGGGAAGGAATAGCAGATAAAAAGAACTTGCTAAGATTTGAGCACACACTTAATTGACATAGAAATTAGGATGGAGTTGCAACAAGTACATTGCACTTAGTAGCGGAGCCAAATTTTTTATTAAGTCGATTCAACATATGCTCTAATAAGTTTTATTGCAGAGGTTGTATGATATGGGAGCTAGGAAATTTGTGGTGATGGCATTATATCCCAATGGGTGCAGCCCAATGGCCAGAGCTAGAAATCCAAATGCCACTGACTGTATACAAATTTTGAATGATGCTGCACAACTCTTCAACACTAACTTGAGGACTTTGGTTGATTCCCCATCTCTTCAAATGCCTGATTCCACAATAGTCATTGTTAATGCTTACAAAATCATTATGGATATCTTACAAAATCCTACTCCTTATGGTCAGCAACTTCATGACTCCCTTTCTCTCTATTTATGTGATACACTTTGACAGGATACACAGTTTAAGAATGAACGAATTTTTTTTTGAAACAACTTATGGTGTAAAACAAGAAATAGATACTCCCTTTGTTTTTATTACTTGGCATTTGTTGACTTGACTTTACCCAAATAAGTCAAAGATGTACAAGTCAAATTGTGACATGGTTTTGTTTTATTGTTTATAGGTTTTAGTGATACCAAGAACCCATGTTGTGATGTGGCAACAATACAAGAGGGTGGAACAGGAACTTTATGCAAAAAAGGAGGAAATGTTTGTTCAGATAGGAATGTGAATGTCTATTTTGATGGGTTGCATCCAACTGAAGCAGTGAACATTGTTCTTGCTAACAAGGCTTTTTCTTCCAATCTCATAGATGAAGTCTACCCTACAAATGTTAATCTCTTATCAATAGTTTAACACACTAATTTCTGAGCAACAATGTTGCACGTGTATTTCGAGTTATGAAGTATATACGATTTGATAAAAAAGTATCAATATTATTTAAACCTATATATGAGTAAACAATTATACATGAGAAAATAAACTATAAGTTTCATATGAATGGTTAATATCTATAATATGAGAGTAAAAAGCAAGGCTTTTATTGTCAGATTCTCTATTAGAGATAAATAAAATATATATTTGGTCTTCGTTTTATATATAATAATAATAATATAATATATGAAGTTCCACGCCTCCACCAAAATACTTCGACACTTGTCTTCATTAATTATTACTGTAGTATATATATATAATAAAATATATGATGTCATAACAATATATGATATATGTCATGTGAGTATTGTCGATGATTGAGGGATGCTTTATTTTGAAAGAACGAACAAGTTATTTATGTTATTATGTCAGTATATGATATATGTGAACATCATAAAGTATTGAGTAATTTATTTATTTTTAAGAGAAAAGACATAAAGTCATCACTGAAGTTGTCTCGTATTTGTGTAAAGATTGAAAGTGTCCTATCACCCCATAAAACTTTTTAATATCTTTGTAAATGAGCCATTTTGACTCATTTCCTTGTCTGGGTTGTTACCACGCACATGAGACGCGCGATGCAGTATTTTTACTGCCATTAACCAGTTTAAAAGTTGTCATGTGTCGCTTTATTTCTTTATTATTAATTATTTAATTAATTTACATCATCTTTCCCAAATTTAAACTCAAAAGAGCCATTGGTAGCCCTAAATTCACAATTTCATCTCCAAATCAAGATCAACGTTTGTATTCTCTCTTTGACGAATTCATCATCTTCCCAAAGCGCAATAAGGTAAGAATTCGTTTTATCTTTTAATTTACGTCGATTCCAACACTCTTTACACTATAATAATCCCTAAAATCATAATAATCGAAAAAATAAGTTCTTTATCATATAATGCAGAGCCCTAACATGTTAGGCCTTCAATTCCTTGCCCCTCCAAGAATCTTCACCAAGAAACATCAACAACGAAATTATCAACACCAAGAGAAAACGAAAAAACTTTTCTATATTTTGTGATTTTAGGGAAAGTTGAGAAATAACAAAAGAAGAGAGAAGACTTTTCTTGAAAAGAATAGGGTCGGGTCGGGTTGAATGAATATTACAGGAGTGAGCATCACGCGTGACAACACAAACGAGGGAATGCGTCAAAATGACCCCCCATTTACAAAGATATTAAAAAGTTTTGTGGGGTGATAGGACACTTCCAAAATTAAGGTATCTTTATGCAAATACTGGATAATTTTAGTGGTGACTTTATGTCTTTTCTCTTTTTTTGAATGAATAATTTTGACATCTATATTCGTTTTTACTTGTTCCCTTCATTCATAATTTATTTCTTCATCCATTTTTACTTGTTTACCATACTAAAAATAGATATTCATTTTAATTTTATTTGTAATTTAAAAAAATAATGAGATAATATATTATTTAGTTTGAAGTTATTCTTATTATTTGCTATCATTATTTTTGCATTTCTCAAAATATTGAATTTATATTTAAAAAATAATATAGTAAAATTATAATTTAATTTTATTGTTTTTTGAGATTTTTCGAAGACGAAGGAAGTAGAATATATAATCATCAAATAAATATCCATGAGGCCATCATAATCATGATGAACATGGGTCTTCGGAGGGTAATTATGTTTCGCACAATTAAAAGTTAACCTTCAAATGGAATCAGAATATTTAAAAATTAAAATTGTATTTAGCCATTATTATTAATTGAAAATATTTTTCTTAAAAGTAATTTGAAGTGAAACGATAAAAATATATTTTGATTATTTTTCAAATTATTGAAAAAATTGAAATTCAATCTCAAATTTTGCAGTAAATGTGTTTTTCGGAGTCCCCCAAAAAAAAGTAAAAACAATTCCATGGCCACCCCCTAACATCTTGTTTGGATGGTTGGTAACTTACTAGTGGTATAAGATTATTAAGTACAATATTTATTTGATTGTTTCTTAAATTTTATTGTATCGTATTATTTATTATATTATTAAGTGACAACAAAATGACCCATTTTATATAACGATCATTTTGGTGTGATCACATCGTTATCTAAATATTTTTTGTCTTATTTTGTCTTTACTTATTATTCCTTTTTTCTCTATTTACTTGTCCATTTTTTACTCGGCAAATCTATTTAGAAAATCATTATAATTGGCATACTGAGTTTACTATTTTACCCCTGTTAATTGATAGAATTCCAAAATCAATTTACTCATTAAAGAGGTTCTACCTTTTTTATAAACATTAACTCTCTAAAAAAAATGAGGGTACAATAGGTAAAAAACTATTGTCTTTTCTTGATTTTTCAAAAATGACAAGTAAAAAGTCAAAAAATGGACAAGTAAAAAGGGACCGAGGGAGTATATAATAACTCTATTTTATCCTTTACCAAACCTTTTCATAACTCTACCTCGTCCTCTATTTTTTTTTTTGTAAGTTTATTATTCAAATTATGAATGTGTGACATTATATAACGATGGAGAATGATACAATCTATTAAAACACAATATTCATAAAAATAATACTCTCCCTATTTCAAAATAATTGAATTGTTGAGACATTTTTCGTATTTCAAATTAACTTAATTGTTCAATCTTCAAGACTACTTTTAGAACAACCCTCCATTTTTACCCTTCATTTGGTTTTTCCCTGTGACGAGTTCAAAAAAAATTAATTGCTTTGAATTATTCTAAAGATTAATTTGAGAATAATTAATAAGGGCAAAAATGGAAGGGTAATGTCTAATTTATGTCAGAATGTTTTCTTAAAAATGTGAGACACCCAACAATTCAATAATTTTGAAATGGAGGGAGTACTAATTAATATAATACTGTTATAAAATATTATTGTGTGGATGTTTCACTACACCAAGAAGTTACTCTCACCCATTATCTCCATTACTTTCCTCCATTATGAAGATAACCATAACCTCCAACTTTATAACCATTATTCTTGTAACCTTTCACTTCCATAACCTCCTCCATTATATTAATGTTATTGTCATGTTTATGATCGACTAACCTTTTGTATGCCTCTATGTTACACTATAAATAGAGGCATAAGGGTTCATATTGTATACACTTGAAGATTTGGTGAACACTTGAAGACTTGGAATAATAAGAAAAGCTCTCATCTCTTGTCTCCCTATTTCTATTGCTTTCATCTTCTATATTTCTTATCTTATTTTGCTTTAGTTTTACAATACGTTATCAACACGATTGTTCTACTATTGAAGGATTGAAGCAAAGTAAATATAAAGAAGGTAAAAATATTTGTGTTTATTTTTCTCTCGGGAACAAGGGAAATTACTATATAATCTATTTTATATTTTACTTTTGATTATGCATCATTAGTTTTCTTACCATCTCAAAATCCTATGAGTCCAACAAGTTGCTTTTACTTTAAGCAAATTTTTAATTTGATCACTTATATATTTTAAAAAGTAAAATTAGTTTTGTAAGTTAATAATTTGTAAAAAAATTGTTCATTATGATCTTGTTTTATTAAAAGATAAGTTATTGAGTTATGTGGCATATACATATTGATTGGATTATCATTATTAGTTACTTTTGTACCTCTTTATTTTTCTTTATCTAAACATTTACTTGTTGAGCTATTAATATATTATTTATACTAACAAAGCTTGTTTTGTGGCTATTTTAAAATGGTTAGCAAATTATGATAATCTTTATAACAATATTGTGAGGGACTATTAAAATGTTTTAATTTATTTTTACTTGGGACTTTATTTGGTTCCAATATGTTGTTCTAATTAATTAGTTTTGTTCATTTTTATTCAATTGTAAGTCAAATTCAGATTATATTTATGGTATTCAATATTTATTTTTTGGTAATGCATTTGGTTTATTAAGACACTAGTGAAAATATCCGCGCTTCGCGCGGCTATATGAAATATTTATAAAATAATAATGTGTAAAAGTTATATTTAGGTTAGTGTCAGATATATAAAATATTATTGATATTTCTCTTCATCTGTGATATGATACATTTTTTCATCATTTTTTAAACATATAATATAGAATTTCTTTTTTCATCTTTTTAGTGCAAACTATTCATATGTATATGGTAGAACAAAATATTCACCGTGGTGAAGTAATTAAATGGAATAAGAGGTAATATTTTGAAATAACAATATATTGTATTATGTTGAAAATATTTTGTATGTTTTAATTTCCTCTATATTTTGTAGGAGTACTAATTTTCTATACAAATTCTAATTTTGTAAAAAAAATTAATTTTTTTTATTGTGTCTTTATTATTACATATGGTTATTATTACTTTTAACACTAATTAAATATTTATAAGAATTATGAAAAATGATTATATATATGTCAAATTTTATTAGACATTAAATGCATTAATAATTATGCATTGATTTTATTTGTAAAATAAATAAATGAAAATAAGGGGTGAAAATATAAAAAACAAACAAAAATTATAATAATTGGTGACTGCATAAGTATTATAAATACATTTCAGATAAAAAAGAATAGCAACGAAAATTGTTACATATATATGCAAAAAGTGGCATAATGAAATTAATATTTTATTTTTCAATTACTTTTTGCAAGTATAATAAAAATGAAGCTCCTAATCATCATAATTTCTTTTGTTTTTGAAATGGAATAATTATTTTAATTATGCTTCATAAAAAAAATAGAATACTAAAGGACCAAATGATAAGCATTGACAATGCATGTAGCTAAATTATTTATACAAATCAAAGTTTTATTTTTTTAGCAAAAGTAGCTAAGTAACTAATACAAGTCAAAGTAAAAAAAAAATTAGCAAAAATAATCTCTAATTATGCTCCCCCCTCCTCTTCTATCATCTTCCTTTGCAAGTAGATCCGCCATCATATTTTGCTTTATATGTCAAATTTTTCATCATAAGCGATCAATTGAATAAAAAAAGTTATATGAATAAATAAAATATCATTTACCAATTCAAAAATAATTATATTAAAATAAAGAAGAAATTTAAACTATATGTAATATATCTATATAAGAAATTTAAACTATATGTAATATATCTATATATTATTTTTTCAATAGTACTAACAATACTAAATAATAATCATCTCTTGAAATCTAACAAATATTATAATCAGATTATATTATATCCCGAAAACTGACTATTAGAAAGAAAAATTGCATACTGACAAGACATTATTCATTATTACTAAGGTATTTTTTTTTACCATACTTGCTTAGTGAATGATAATACATACATAAATAAAATATTAAGAAAGCATGTCCAAGTAAATAAAAAGAAAAAGAAAGACTTGAGAATAAAATATATCTTACCTTCATGTACTTCTTTTTTGTTACATGTTAGTTAGTTCACAACAAATATGATGAAGAAGAGAAATGATAATGTTGAATGTGAATCTTAATGAAATTAAATGAATTTATATAGGCAAAATATAGGAAATGAAAAAATAAAGACTTGAGAATGAAACATTTCTTACCTTCATGCATTTTTTTTTGTTACTTGAGTGTAAATCTTCATGAAACTAAATATGAATTTATAGGCAAATTAAAGAAATATCATAAGACATTATAAACTTACAAATTTAAGTTTGGAGGTTTTGGACATAAAAATTATGGGAGTTATGAATAATATTAAAAGTAAAAATTAAAGAGGTGTAAGTCATGGGTAATAAATCCTTGTGAATAAATTAAATAATAAAGAGAAAAATACTTTAAATATAAAATAATATTTTCTTTTTATGGTTAGAAGTAATGCAAACAAATAAAAAAAGAAAGTGAAGAGTTTTTGTTATAAATGTTCCTACATTAATAAAATATTTATTTGTAATAAATTAAGTAATTTACTTTTAGAATACAATAATTAATTTAAATAAGAAAAAATACCAAAAAAAGAAAAGAAAAGATAAATACAAATGGAGGCCATAGAGAGGTGCCACATCACATTGTCTATGTTTCTCCTTTATTATATATATAGATTGGTTGAGGGTAACACGGTGAATTCAGGTTTCACCGCACCAAATGGGTAAGACATCGAGTTAAAGTCTCGGTGCACCATGATAATAAGAAGTTGGGTTCAAGTCCCATTGATTTATGACCAAAGGCGTCGTTATATGGGTAAGACATTGGGTTTAAGTCCTAATGCACTATAGTGACGATATGATAATGACCAACATAAAGTTAATACTTTTGATAGAAAGTCATGAAATTTACCCAATTAATTTGCTCCATTCTCTTATGTGAATGTGGTAGCAGTGCATAATATTTCTGAAAAATGACAAGTGGTTGAATGTATGAATATGGGTGTGGTAAAATGTTAATGGTCATCATTGTGATAATTAAAAGGAAGAACATTACGGGTTCTTAAGATGGTCCTTCAAATGTGAAGGTAATTTTGTCCATTAAAGTGGTATGAAAGGTTATTAGACACACTGTTTCTTAAGATGCTCCTTCAAATGTGAAGGTAATTTTTATTCATCAAAGTGGTATGAGAAGTTATTGGGCACATTGTTGTTGGTGCAACCCAAATTTGAATTTTTTTTGTAAATCCTCCATCAAAATAAAGGAATACAAAGTGGTAGTACATTTGACCTCTTAAAGTGATGTTGAGGTAAGTCATATAAATTTAATAAATGTGAATGCATGACAATGAGTTTCTAATAAAAACTTATGGAGCATGTTCAGATGGTTATGGTCCATTTTTTAAAGAAAATATGACTTGTGTTCTTATGGATGAGAACATGTTCATGTATTGATGGATAAATGTCACATCTCACCTCTACGGGAGGTTTGAGAGATTGAAAAGAAATATTTTGACATAAATGGTCATTTAGTCATATACTTTAAGTACTACACAAATATTGTGGTATGTTAAATTATGAACTATTGAAGGACAAAAGAAAGAAATAATTCTTTCCTATAAAGGTTGTGACCATGACCAAAAATAAATATTATTGTGTGGCAACACAAATTTGTCATTGATTGTCAAGCTCCTTGAAGGAGATGGTCACCATAAGAATGGCGTTGTGAAATTTGTGGTAGTACACAAAATTAATTGAGAGTTCCGGAAGGGCTAATTTGTTACTATCCGGAGGAATGAAATTGTTCATAATATTGTGGTTGTAGTAAGTATCAAAAGAAATTTTTTAAGTTTCGGAAGAATTGAAAAGAAAAAAATTATTATATTGAGACTATAAATTATGGAAAGATTTAATATCTTCAAATTACTACAATCAAAGTGGGTTATAAATATTTACGTATAAGATTACCCATTTTTTTCCTGTTGTTTGTTGTATACAAATATGGGCTTGATGATGGAATCACATGCAAAAGTAAACTGGAAGTTTACTAGAATAAACATCAGTTGGCATAATCGGTTGGTCATTCCGATTCAAATGTGATGCAAAAGAAATTGAGAATTCATGTGACTCTACGTTTGAAGAAATATAAAATTCTTCAAGAAATCTCTTGTGTTGCTTGTTCTCATGATAAAATGATAATTGTACCAGCTAAGGTTGAGATTGTATCCCCTGAAATTATTTGGAACATATAAAAAGGTGAATATGAGCCCGTTCACCTGCCATGTGGACCGCTTACTATTATGATTTAATAGATGCATCTATGGTATGGTCACATGTGCATTTGTATCAACTTACGAATTGATTTTTGTAAGGTTGTCTGCTCAAATTGTTAAATTAAGAGCACAGTTCCAAACTATAAAATTATGTTAATAATGTTGGTTGGTTTAAAAGAAATTGTATGCCTCCAATTATAGATAGACCATTGATTATGAGAACAAATCTCTCAAATAAAATTTGGTATGAGATGAGTTTATTTAACAACATGTATGCATCAAGCCAACAAGGTTCTCCCATCACAATTGGTTCAGGTTAGGAACCAAATAATTTCCATCTAAAAATTTGATGTGTGCACATATGATTTTATTGCTCCACCACGCATAAAGATGGATCCCCAAATGAGGTTGGGGGTAAATGTTAGATTGTCTAACATTAGGGGGAGATATGTTTAGCAGCTGGAAATTATGTGTGGGGTGAATTATCTAGATCCTCGTTAAAAAAGATGTGAACTTGAAGTTCAAGAGATAATTCATTTGCAAAATGTTGCAAATAATTTGTCAGATGTATTTGCTAACCCAATATTTTAATTAAGCTGCAAATGCTCCAATAAATAGTCCTTGAAGGACAGAGTCTATGGTACGTCAAAAGCGTGATAGATCAATCGATTCCAAGCATAAAACTCCTTGAGGAAGGAGAGGAGCAATTATCAAAATGGTTATGATAATGAGGTCAGTGCTTTGAAATAACACTATGACATAACACTTTATAAAACCTTGGCAACGGTTCAGGTACCTGAAAATGATGAAAAATGAAGAGATCTCGATAAGTTATGTCGTATTGGAATCGAGTCAAATGACCGTCGACGATATCTTTGATATGAATTAGCACTCAATACTATAAGTGGTTACGAGGATCTTAAATTCGAATTTGTCATATAATGTGTACATATAAATGATTGGCCAAATAAAATGCATTATTCAAGTATATTTTGTTTCACTTAGAAAAATGATGTTTTTGATCTTATAGTTCATGGATCAAAATATAATATCAGTGTGGTACAAATAAATCATTGTGCGAAAGTATAACCGTAAGATATAAAGTACGATTTGTGCCTCGGGACATAAAGGATTTTCACAGAAGTCATGACATTATTAAATTAATGGAGATATATTCTCCAGTGGTGGATGCAATGAGACTTATTTCAGTCTGGCAATAGATAAAATACTTGAATATGTATAATGACTGATTATTATGTCTAACTAAACGATGAAGGTTATATGAAAATTATTGAAGGATTTAAAAGGTCTTAAAACAATTTCATTGAGTACCCAATGGTTTTGAGATTGCTTAACACAGAGAAAGAATCTTTTCAACCTCATGAAAATTATTAAAAATGCCATGTATTAGTGCAATTGGCGCACTTACAGATTGCTGGTTATGCAGATGCTAGAACATTATTTGATATATATATAAAAAGTTATGTGAGGGGATTGTCATATTATCATTCAAGTTATGCCAAGAAACTAACAAAGCAAGTGACTCAACACATATAAAATGTGTGATTTTCTTTGAGAAGAAAAGACGAGATTCAATAAAATTGAAATGATCAATCTCTGAGTCATAAATGATTTGATTATGTAGATGCGAAATATTTATTTGATCTGCATAAAGCTCGATCGCAAATGAGCTATTTATTTACATATGGTGGCACAACAATGTCTTGACATTCAAAGAATCGAACATTGGTAACCACTTTTTCAAATCATGCAGAAATAATATTGATCTATGAAGTAAGTCGGGAGTATGATTTTCCTTTGTCAATGGATATTCCAGCCACCATATACAAAAATATATAGCTCAATTGAAGGGAGAATACAATCAAAGGAGATCGGACAAAACATATTTCACCAAAAGTCTTTTTTCACACACGATCTTCAATAAAATGGTGAGATAGACGTTCAAAGACCCATTTAAGTGATAATCTTGTAAGCTTATTCACTAAGGATTGCCAACATCAATATTTGAGAAGTTGTGATATAAGATTGGAATGCATCGTCTCCGAGATATCAAGTAAAGTTTTTATCAGGGTAGAAAAATACGCGTTGTACTATTTTTCTTAACCATCGTTTTATTCCAATTGGGTTTTCCTGGTAAGGTTGTTAACGAGACAACATTCAAAGCGTATTAAAAGATATGTGTACTCTCTTTCCTTCACTAGCATTTTTTCCCATATGGTTTTTTCCTAGTAAGGTTTTAACGAGACATATTATTTATGGACTTCCAAGGGGGAGTGTTATAAAATATTATAGTGTGGATGTCCACTACACCAAGAAGTTACTCTCACCCATTATCTCTATTACTTTCCTCCATTATGAAGATAATAACCTCCAACTTTATAACCATTATTCTTGTAACCTTTCACTTTCATAACCTCATCCATTATATTCACGTTATTGTCATGTTTATGACTAACCTTTTGTATGCCTCTATGTTACACTATAAATAGAGGCATAAGAGTTCATATTGTATACACTTGAAGATTTGGTGAACACTTGAAGACTTGAAACAATAAGAAAAACTCTCATCTCTCGTCTCTCTATTTCTATTGCTTTCATATTCTATATTTCTTGTCTTATTTTGCTTTAGTTTTACAATAAATACAACACAATACTATATAAATACGATACATTATGGAATAATATGTGTACGAACAAAAGTGTAAATTACTAGAGAAAACAAATGGAAACTTTGAAATGACAAAACTATCCTCTATTTGACATTTTAATGCCAAGAAGCACAAAAGGTTCTTGATTATTCCCTTTTTATATTATTAGATACAGTAAAGTAAAAAGTATAATATTGCTAAACCTAAGGAGCAAAGGAAAAACCCTAGAAGCTCACTTTCTCCTCAAGATCAAAGTCGGATCAAATCGCCTCCAACAATGTCTGCCATGATGGTAAGCCTGCAATTATATAGTTGAAATGAGAAGCAAATCTGTTTAGATTTCTCAAAATGTGTAACATGGTGAAGTATAACTGTGTTCACTACTCTTTCATGGAAATGGGTGCTAGTTTAGTGTGATTGTGTGTAAACAAACATACATACATGCACCGAAGGCACTGGATGTGGATGCGAAGGTTGCCAACCCTGTAAATCCACCCATGGTTGTGAATATAATACCTTTTTTTAACTGTGAACTTCAGCAAAAAGCTTGCTTTTTTAATCGAGACAACTGAAATTGCAATTGTGCCTATAGTTTGTTCGAAGTAAATTCAGATTAATGTGGTAACTTCGATACTGTTGAGAGTATGAAAAGTGTTATGGTGAAGATTTTGTGTTACATGTTTAAGATCAAACTTAAGGATCCACATTTTCTGTTGCCAGGTTTTTATACTCTTGCTAATTTGTTTTAGAAGACGACTTTTTGTTACTACTGGAATGAAATGGGTCCAAGTAGAACAGAATGAATATAGAGAATTCTATAGCCAACACCACTAATTTGGAAATGAGCCACAGTTGATTGATTTATTTGCTATATACCTATGTGGTAATTGTGTATTTTGTCTGGCTATTGTTGTTTCTTTTTTCCCCTTGATTATTTTCTGATCTGGTGTTGTGGCTTTTCAAATAACAGCAACCTCAGATCATATTGCTGAAGGAAGGGACAGACACGTCCCAAGGGAAGGCACAGTTGGTGAGCAACATAAATGCATGTATGGCTGTGGCTGATGTGGTGCGTACCACCCTTGGCCCTAGGGGTATGGACAAGTTGATCCACGACGATAAAGGAAACACCACTATTTCAAATGATGGTGCCACTATAATGAAGCTTCTAGACATAATTCATCCTGCAGCAAAAATACTTGTTGACATTGCCAAGTCCCAAGACTCTGAGGTATGCTGTACTTTTACTGCCTCAGCATTTGTGCTATTTGTTGCTATAACATCAGTTGAACAGTGTAATGCTGCAAAGTCGATTTCTGTGCTTTTACATCAACGATACATGAGATGTGGCTCATAAGTTGGACAATATATGCAGTTGAGAACTTATGAGCCTGGGAGATTTTATGCTTGTCCCTTCAACCCCTTTTTCACTACTAATGTCTTGTTGTCCCTGTCTGCAGGTTGGTGATGGAACCACTACAGTTGTTCTGCTTGCAGGAGAATTTTTAAAGGAAGCCAAGCCTTTTGTCGAAGAGGGTGTCCACCCTCAAAATCTTATTCGTAGTTATCGAACCGCTTCTAATATGGTAGATTTTTCCTCTTCCTTGTTGCTTGTTCCTTTTTGTCTTGCCCCTTTTTGCTATATTCACTGTCCCAGTAGGGTGCAGATGGTTTGTCATCATAGTTTATTGAGTAATTTGGTATTGATTATGTAGGCAATCGAGAAGGTAAAAGAACTGGCTGTTAGCATAGAGGGAAAAAGTTTGGAAGAAAAGAAAAGTCTGCTTGCAAAGTGTGCTGCTACAACTCTGTCATCAAAGCTCATTGGAGGGGAAAAGGAATTCTTTGCATCCATGGTTGTGGATGCCGTTCTTGCAATCGGAACTGATGATAGGCTGAACATGATCGGAATTAAGAAGGTATACAATCTTGCAACTGAATTTTTTGTTTGTCTTTTATGAGGTTGTGGTTGCTTAATGTTGGACTTTGTCGTGTTGGCCTTTAGGTTCTTTTGTTGTGTCAGAAGAACCTAAAAATAGATGCTTACAAAATTTGTATTTCTGTTGTATTCCTCTTTGTACCATCTTGGTACCTGTTAAATAAAATCTTTACCTTATCAAATTTTGTTAGCATCTGTTTTTAGTTCTATAAATATGATTTCTTTTTCCTTCATGAAAAAGACATAAACTTAGGTGGTGTAACTATTTGAGTAAGCTCTTATCAAAATCTTTACCTTATCAAAAGAAAAAAGATCATCTTATTCAGTCAACGAGGGTTGATTTATGTGGACTTTTCCTTGATAAACAACTATTGGTTGATATGAGTTTTAGTTAAGCCCATACAAGTGTATCCTTTGATATGTTTTAGGGTATGGAAGAAGAGAGTATGCTATATTCATCGAGGAAATTGAAGATAGATCTCTGAGTAAATGAAGATCATATATGCTGTTGGATTACAGCTTGATTAGAGACTACATAAAATTTTACTAGAAGAGGATTGAGACTATGAGTGCTCCTTAGTGTACTGTTTTACTGTGGTTTGAGCTTGGGACTTCCATGTTGGAGGTCTCAAGTTCGAAACCCCTTGCCAGCGAAAGTAAGGGGTTTGCCTTTTGGGTCGAGCTCGTCGCACCGGGCTTGCCTAGTGCGGGTTACCTCTCATATGTGGTTTGCGAGCTATTGCATAGGAGCGGGGGTTTTACCCTGTGCGTACCCAAAGGGTAACAGTTGTGGGTTTTTCTTGTCATAAAAAAAAATAAAAAAATTTACTATTGGTTCTACGAGCTTATCTAATATTTTCTTACCTTTTCTTTTGCTCCCTTTTGTATGTGTAGGTCCCTGGAGGTACTATGCGGGATTCCTTCCTTGTAAATGGTGTTGCCTTTAAGAAGACATTTTCCTATGCTGGTTTTGAACAGCAGCCAAAGAAGTTTGTAAACCCCAAGATACTTTTACTGAACATAGAGTTGGAGCTAAAATCAGAAAAAGAAAATGCAGAGATAAGGTAGTATGTTTTTGACATACATTTGATTTTATTTGAGAATAGTTCTGTAATCTCTCCAATTCAATATTTTCTTTCATAAGTTGCACAGTTCTGAAGGTGCTTACTCCACCTAATCATCTTTTGTGTAGGCTCTCAGATCCAGCGCAATATCAGTCAATTGTTGATGCAGAGTGGAATATCATTTATGACAAGTTGGATAAATGTGTAAAGAGTGGTGCCAAAGTTGTTTTGTCTAGACTCGCTATTGGTGATCTGGGCACACAGGTTGGTTACAAACTTGCGTTATGGTCCATTGCTTTGGTTCATTATCATATCTTCACATGGATTTTTCGGAGAACTAGAATTTAGATAGATAGTAAGTAGATACTAAAAGTTTTAGCCTCATCTTTGGGGAGATCGTCATGCCGGTTTTTCTTGTGTTATGGTAGTGTACTAGTGTATTCCGACATATCAAATGTGTTTTAAAGTGTCATAATATGCATAATGAGCTAAAAATAGCATGTGCCTCCCTCTTCATCCTTACTTTTTTTGGAACTCATTGTGCCTCCTTCACCCTCTTAATTTTGGTTGGAGAGGGAGGTGTCAGTAATTTTACAACAAACCAGATTATCTATCCTAGTTTTAGAAATTGAAAGAATTTCTGTGAGGGAAAGAAGTAGAAACTATATCTCCCCATCTGGTTTACCTTATTTTATCAAAAAGAAACTATAGTCTCTCCATCCTGTGCAATAAAGTACACTGGTGAACTTTTGATGAGGAAAAGAGTTTTGCCTTGCTGTGTAATTACTGAACCCTATTAAATTTTTTACCTTGCTTGTTCTTCTGCTGGTTGCTGCAAAGATATGTGGAAGTACAGTTATGGAGCTGTTGGTTTTTACTGCCATCATCTTAAGGCTACATTTCTGCCAGAATCTTCTTGCTGACTCTCTTCTGGGCTTTAGGAGATTATTGTGAAGATTATGACTGATATTCTTTATGTCTTTTATCTGCCCAGTATTTTGCAGACCGAGATATATTCTGTGCTGGTCGTGTCTCTGAAGAGGATCTGCAGAGGGTAGCGGCTGCCGCTGGTGGAACAGTGCAGACAACTGTGAATAATGTTATTGATGAGGTCTGGTCCTTGTCCCTGTTACCCATAGTCTTACCGGGACAACTGTGCACCTTCCATAACATGGTTAAATTATAGTATTAGGTTTTGGTCGATAACTTTTAGTTTAACCAACTGGATTATTATCTAGGTTCTTGGCTCTTGTGAGATTTTTGAGGAGAAGCAAGTTGGAAATGAGAGATTCAATATATTTAGTGGATGTCCCTCGGGCAAGACCGCCACTATTGTCCTTCGTGGTGGAGCAGATCAGGTTTTTGATCACTTCAGTTATGCATACAATTATTATTCGATTCTTTGATCCTAATTTTCTTTTTCAATGGTCTATATAGTTCATTGAGGAAGCTGAGAGAAGCTTGCATGATGCTATTATGATTGTTAGAAGGGCTGTGAAAAACTCTACAGTTGTTCCTGGAGGTGGTGCGATAGATGTAAGCACACTCTACAACCTCCCGAGAAGATTTCTTTATGATAACAGTTGTACCTTATTGATTGATAAAACGCTTGGATGCAGATGGAAATAAGCCGTTTCTTGAGGCACCATGCTCGAACAATTCAAGGGAAATCTCAGCTCTTCATAAACTCTTATGCAAAAGCTCTTGAGGTAGTGATTCTTCTTTCATTTTGCTTTTAACTGAGAAATTATTTGCTGTGGTCTTTTTAGTCAGAAAGATATGCAAGGTTAGACCGGTATATGCTAGAAACCCTGATGATAAGAAATAGATGCTAGTTGTCCTCTCAGTCAGAAATAAATTATAGGATTGATTTTCAAACTGACAATGTGGTGTTGTAGAAGTTACTTTTTTTCTGTGGGTCAAGAGTGAGGGTAGTTGTGAGGCAGTGCACAATGGATGTAGAGAGCAGCTGAGGGTTGTGCTTAGCATTGTTTTATTGTATTATCCATCCTTACCACTTTTATTTTCTCTTGAAGTTTTTTTTTTTAAAGAATGGTATCAGCACAAGGGGTGTGCTGAAAGCCCCTTTTCTTGTAGGGCTTATGATTGGCGCTTTCCCTTTTATCAACAATTACTTTGGTGTATGTGACCACACTAATCTAATTTTATCAGTCGTTGAGTCCTAGACCTTCTTGCAACTGTCTAATTTTATAATTGGGTTTGTATGGATCTGCTTTTGATTAAGTTATCTTTGTTGGCCAAATGCATGTTTACCAAGGAATTGACTTGTTTGATTCCAAAAGAAACATATTGTTTGTTGTAAAACCTCTTTTTAAGCTATTGCTATTGCTCCTTTTATGTGGTAAGGGATTTGTCTGAGTTATCATTCTTAGTTGGCTAGGGCTGCCGATGCTAGTAGATCTTTGAGATAGGCCTCAGTATTCTTTTTGTAGACAATCTCTTGATATTGCAGGTTTTATGGAACTTAGTCATTGTGAGATGTCTCTTATTCCTTATAGAACATATGTTCAATTCTGTGATACCTTACTGTTTCAACTTTGGCATAATGCAGATTATCCCCCGTCAGCTATGTGACAATGCTGGTTTTGATGCAACTGATGTGCTGAACAAGCTCAGACAAAAACACGCTCTTCCGTCTGGTATGCCTACCGTTTCCCTTTGGAGGATGTATAATGATAACAGTAACTTTTTCTTTCTTAAAACAATGGTAATAAGAGCAGTATTAACCTTTTAGACTTTCAAATTTTCTAGCCACTTTGAGGGTAGTTAGTTTTTCCTGGGATGGCTTTCTGCAAAAGTTTTGGGGTTCTTTTCTTATTGTATTCCCTTAGTAATGGTACTCCTTCTGTCCCTATTTCTGAAGGGTTCGGAGTACGAGGGTCATAGAACTTAATTTTTACTATTGGTATATGATTCTTCAAATAATTTAAAATAAAATTTGCATATCTGAAAGGTTCAGGGAAAGTACTAGAAGTCATCCTAGTTAATGATTCAGAATATTATTTTTTTTGAGAAAATTATAATCAAAGAAAAGATTGTTCGACTCCCTAAATAGTAACACCACACTTAAAATAGGACAGGATGGAGTACTAAAAGAAAAAGGAAAAATAAAGAAAAAGAAATTTCATGCTCCTTAATGGTAAACACTATCCTGGGCAGGTGAGGGTGCACCTTATGGAGTCGACATTAATACTGGTGGCATTGCTGATTCATTTGCCAACTTTGTTTGGGAGCCAGCAGTCGTGAAGGTATATTTACATCCACTGTTCTTTTTTTTGTTTGATAAATTTAGTTTTGCTTGTTATTAATCAATCACTCATCTTTTCTCCTTTGGTTGATACCAAAGCGTCAGTTTTTCACAAATTATTCTTGGTTCCTAAAAGTATTACAAATTCTACTTTATCCAGATAAATGCCATCAATGCAGCCACTGAAGCAGCATGCCTCATTCTGAGTGTAGATGAGACAGTGAAGAATCCTAAGGTAATTTTGTCTTTGTGAAACCCCAACTTCTCCCCAATTTGTCTACCATTATGGACAAATAGACGGTGCAGATTGGGTTTTGTAAGTCGCCCTTTGTTTTGCTTTTCTAGTCTTCAAGATACTACAAGTTACTTTAAAATATTTAACCAAAAACAATTTGACGAAATAGGTGGGAATGGGAAATAAAGGGGATAGAGAGAGAACTGAGATTAGCTAGTTGTGTACATGCAGAAAACTAGAGTTGTGATTTTCACCTCTCAGGGTGTGCCTTGTGCTGGCTGTTACCACTAGAATGTTGAAGAGTTAGTTTTAGAATGTTATTGTCGTATGAAGTTAGTCCATGTCTCCATGATAGGTTATATATAAAATATGGATTGTATCTCATCCCTGTAAATAGGTTTCATATGTATTTTTATCATCAATTTTCACTATCTTTTCTCCCTTTTATTTTCTCATATTTCCTTTTGAAACTCTTCTGCGAGACAGTTTGTCAGAAATAAAAAAGAGATTCTGGTTAAGAAAGATAATTGCTATTATTGGAAATTTAAGAAATATAATTCTCTTTGTCAAAGAAAAGAAGAGAAGAACACCGAGAATGGAGGTGAATGTGAAGAGGATGCCTTGAAAATCCTATTGTACTCGCTACACAAACTAATATGAATTTTTAATTTGGTCTTCTGTGGGTAGTGTAGGGAGAACAAGAACATGGAGAGGCCATCCTAAACATTATAGTCTGTTTAAGTTTTCAAAGTCTTGGAAAGTTTGGTTTTAAAAAAATGTTTTCGGAAGTGTCTTGGAAAGTACAAACGTTTTCAGATCTCAATTTGTGTTATCAAGTGCTTTTAGCAAAGGAAAGACTAAAGTTTATGAAACAGTGGGACAGGTAAATGTAGTTGTAAGAGGCGGGAGGGTGACAACTTTATAGTGATTGTTAATTGAAAAATGAAATCTAAGAGAGATTGTATGTACTCTTAAAATTTGGAGATTTTTTCATCTTAGTGCATCTTTCGGCTGTATGGTTACGTAGGATCATTGCGCCCACAACATCAATGATTTCATTGGTTCAGCAAATCAATGTCATTTTGCTGCTGTTATTATCTTTTCAATCCTGCCTTGATTTCACTTCTTTTTAGCCGAGGGTCTGTTGGAAACAGCCTTTCTACCTCACAAAGATTGGGTTAAGGTCTGTGTATATCCTACCCTCCCCACACCTCACTTATGGGATTACATTGGGTATGTTGTTGCTGTTGTTAACAAATCAACGTCACAACTGCCAAGGCATTGCAGGAATTTTACTGCCTCCCACTGTCGTACTCTTGAGTTGATAGTTGCTCAGCAAGAATTGCTGGAAGAAAATAACCCAGTAATGATGCGGTAGCTCTTCTGAATTTTGTTGATTAACAGTATAACTTAAGATCTTTGTGGCCAGGCCTTGGTGGTAAGGTTTGTTGCTAGTATGCATTTTAGGGCTGTGTTAGGTGTCAAGAATTTATCCCATTCCTCGCTCCTCTAACAAAGCAAAGCGGGGAAGGAAAAAATAATAGAAATGTGTATGGAGGGAAACTCTATATGGTGCCATTTAGCCTAAGCTGACAAAGTTATAGCAGTCTGGTCGCTCAATGTTGCAGTCTGAGTTGGATGAGAAGAGACCGTAATGTGCAAAGTTTTGGCAAGTTCTCCTATATCTCACCTTTTTCTTTTGGTAACTGAGAATCCCTGAGGGCGAGTTGGCGCACTGTCCAAAACTCAGTGAATAATGTTCCCGTTTCTCTATGGTTCTCTTCTTAAATGCGAGGCTTTTGTTTGTAGCAGGGTTTGAAATCGTGACGTGCACCTAGCCCCCACACATTATGACTAGATCATTGCCTTGTGGGCGGAAAGGTATAACTTGCACTCTACCTCTGCTGTGGTCTAAGAATTTCTGAATCTAGAAAGTCTGATTAGTTTAAGCTAGTCTTCTTCAAGCTGACCATGTGTATCTGCAGTTTCGGTGAAGTTTTGTGGATTCTTTAGGTTTGCTTATCTGGTTTCCTTTTTGCTTGTGTTGGATGTGTCCATTGAACTTGTTAGCATCCTTACTATGCGTGAAATAATTCCTATTTCCTTTCAAATTGCAGTCTGAGAGTGCACAAGGAGATGCTGCTGCAAGTGCCATGGGTGGTGGTAGAGGGCGTGGACGTGGACGTGGAATGAGGCGGCGATAGATTTCACAAGTTCTTTTGCAGATTTTGCTATGATTTTTATGTAGTGTTTGCTTTTTTTTGCATTGTTTGCTCCTCCCTTATGTAGTTCTAGTTGTCTCCCTCGATCAAAATGTTCAAATTTGGGCATGGATTCTCATATAGCAACCGAAAACAATCAAAACAGAGTTGTGTTAAGTTCAGGCAACATCCAGTGAACTAAATCATTTTTGCTGCTGTCAGTTTTGCAATGTACGAAGCCTGCCGTTGGATATATGATATTCTGTGTATTAAACTTCATCTTGTGTTGAAAAGTTCACAAATTTACGACATAAAACTTTTAATTTTGTGTCTGTGCAAGGCCTTTGGTATATAAGAAACCAATGGAAAAAGAAGTCTTAGGAAAAATAATTGAGAAGTATAGTAACATAGTGGTTTAACGATATTTTCAGATCCAGCGAAAATGTTTACCACTTGAATCTTTCAAGTAAGCTGTTGCAGTCTACCTTGAAGATTTTTATTACTCCTTATCTTCCACAGACCAGTTTACTTTTTAGTAGTACCTGTACACCAATACTTCCTTCGTTCCTTTTTAATTGTCATGTTGTATTTTTTGAAAATTAATGACTTGTATTCAAAGTCAAATTAGATTACATTAATTCGATGTTTACTCTTATTATTTGACTCTAAAAATGGCAACCATGACTACTAAAAAGGAACGGAGAGAGTATTGGAGGGAGTATCTGAGAATGGCATAAACATAGTGATACAAAATCCAACACATTCATTGCTTTCTGAACTTCATAAAACCTACAGAAATCAATTCTTCTGACAAGAAATAATTTTATTGATACAAAAGCGCAACTGAGCTTGTGTGTGCTGGATTTATGTACACGAACAAAACTTTTGAATCTGTTACAGAATGATCATACAACATCATATAGATTTAACCAATTCCACTCGTTCACTAATATTTTCTATAAGCTGGTTTGCACTCAGCACTGCATTTTCAGGCGGAGTTCTACGTTTGATTAGCTGTCTTGGACTTCTACACGTCTGTAGTATATTTGACATTTCTTCAGCTTTTGCAATGATGGATTTTCTCTTTGAATGCGATGTGTCTCCATCTCTAATATATGTGTTGGGCAACTTCTCAGAGTAGGGTGTAGATACCATCGTGTTTCTAAGTTTCTCTGCCTTATCATTCATGCCTTGTTTTGCGAGATCATTGCAGAGTCTCTGATATGTGAGATACTGAGGAACTAGTCCTCTCCGAATCATGTCATGAAACCACTCGACAGCTTCATCAAATTGATGCATCTTGCAGAACAAATGTATAAGCATGGTACTTGTAGCCAAGTCCAAATCAAAACCCTTTGTCCTCATTTCATGGATAATTTGCAATGCTAGATCCAATCTATCCTGCTCACATAGCATCTTAACCAGTAAATGGTATGTTAGTCGATCTGCTACGTATCCAGATTCAATTAACTTGGTATAGAGGTTTAAGCCTTCTTCAATCTTCCCAAACTTGGAGAAGTACCGAAAGAAGTAATTATAAGTTGTTGGTGTTGGCATAAAACCTCTATTTATCATCATCTTAAGAATCTTACTTGCCCCAACAATATCCCCTGCCTTGCAAAAGCCCTTCACCAACGAATTGTAAGTTGATAGAGTCGGACCAAATTCTAACACTAACAGTCTCTCCATCATTCCTGATGCTTCCTTGAACCGTCCTGCTTCTCCTAATGCATCAATTACTGGATTGTAGACAACAGCATTGGGATGGATTCCTTCCTCTTTCATTTCATCAATTAGTTCAATTGCCATCTCAACTCTTCGCATCCGGCACAATCCTTCAACAAGGGTACCATAAGTTACAACACTAGGTTTTATGCCCTCCTTTTTCATCTCAGTCCACAACCGCTCAGCTTTCTTGAGCTTTCTTGATCGAAACCATCCATTTAGCAATATATTATAGACCCGAATAGATGGCGACCAATTTGAGTCTTGTCCTTTTCGCCTATAAAAATAATCTGAAGCTTCCCTTATATGCCCCTCTTTGCATAAAGAATCTAATAGTATCTCAAATAAGTTGTCTTCCAAGCCCAAAGCATGTATCTCTAAATTAGAAGAAAATTCATATGTTCGAATGGCTGGTAAGAGCATACCTGCAAAAAAAAGAAAAAACTTGGTCACATGTACTCTTCAGATAATTAAAACTTTCATGGATTGAATATAAATGGTGGGAACAAAAGAAAAGGAAAAGGTAAAAAAATTGCCTAAGTACTGAATTCAGTAAAAGACATGTTAAAATAAGACAGTTTCCCTCTTGTTTTTACCTTATAACAGAAACAAATTACCATGTCGATATTACGATGTAATCACATTATAGAACAAACTAATGCCTTTTACGGGTGATCCTGATAGGTATTCCAAATATTCATTTCTAACAAGCCATTAGACATCTTTGAATAACCAATAACTAATAATTGTAGTATACGTTTAAACTAAAAATAGAACAACATTTAGCATAATGTACAAAAACAACTATTCCAAATCCAGTTCTAACACAGTGCTTGTAGATTGTATTATCAAATCTAATATTAGGTTCTGAAGCTTTCAGCTTATTGACATAAGAACGTAATGAACTAGAGAAAACTACACGCTAGGGATAAAATAAAGTTCAAATACTCTATAACTTCATCTATTGCAAGAATGACATAGCTGGTCTTATTGAATGGTTTAGTTGAACCTTAGAAGAGGTCTTGCCCCCATGAACTTGGTCTAGTGATAAGATGCAAAACATGATGTGTGGGTTAGATGCATGTCATAGGTTCACCCAAGACAAAACATGGTAATTAAGTGGAGAAGGGTTGAGGGGCAGGCTGGTACGGCACAACCCTTGGGCATTTCTTGGTTATAAATGAAATAAATGTAGCTGGTATCAACAATGGATAAAGGCAGGGACTTTCCTAACTAGTAGAACTATAATAAATCCCCTGAATACTGAATTCGTTGAGATGGATTGACCTGAATAGAGCTAAATGGATAGTGGCGTCTAGGGAGGATAGAGTGACCTTATCCCCTACCTCAAAAGGTTAGATAGGTTATTTCCGATAGACCGTTAATAGTCCAAAACAGAACAGTGACTACAATAAAATAACATGGTAGTCGAAGTACAACAAACAATAGATAGTAACAAAAATTGATTAAATGTATTCATTCTCGAAAAAAACAAGCAGTACCTGCCCTTGCATATCGTCTAATCATTATGGCAAATGTGTCAAGATTGGGTCTTTCAGTAGAATTGAGTCTCTCAAGTATCAAATTCCAAGCAGAATCAAATTCCCTTTCCTTGCTAAGGGCATTAACCACAGCATTAAACACAGGCAAAGAAAACTTAAACCACTCTTTCTTCTCAGCCCATAGATAAAGGGTAAACAAAGGCTTAGGAGAAGAATCAAAATGGTTGAAAAGTTGAAGAAACATACACTCATTTACTTCAACCCCAGCTCTATCGAAGGCATTTTCAAGAACAGGGCCGGGTGGGATGGTGGGGTTACGTAGAATCTCACATAGGGTGGTGAAATCAGTGGGGCAGTAATTAGGGGTTTCGGGTTGTTGGGTTGAAGGAGGGGGTGAAACGCGGGGGATGGGTTGTTTGGGTGGGTGGTTCAGCTTAGGCAATTTCATTAGGGGTTTTCCTCGCGTTGATTTCAGACATGATTGGGTTGAGAAGAGCTTAGAAGTAGGATTTTTGGTAGTGAGATGTGAGAAAAGAGAGGTTAGAGAGATAATGGAGCGGCGGATGTGGGCGGAGTTTAGAGCTTTCATTGCATTTGCTCCACAGAGTGATAATGGCGGATTGAGGTTTTTCTGGGGTTTATGCCCATGAATTGTCAAATACAAAACTCTCCGGGGTACTTTTCTTAATTTGTGATTAGTTTCCCAGATTGTTTGATGGTTGTTAGCTTAAATATAATGTTTGTTTTGATTGTTACTTAAATTCTATCATATTGTATCGTTTAAATTCATAGATAGATAACAAAAAGACTATGTAGCGATTGATTTGGTGATCACGTCTTACCTTAATATTTTTTTTCTAATTTTGTCTTTATTACTCCCTCTGTCTCAATTTATGTGACATATTTCGCTTTTCGAGAGTCAAACAGTTTGAGTTTGATCGAGAATTTGCTCGTGAAATCTTCAAATTTTTTAAAATGAAATTTATATATTTATAAACTACATAAAAAGTACTATAAGTCACAATAATTGATAATTCAAAATATTTAAAAGATATATGAAAAATTTACGGTCAAAGATAGACTTGTTTGAATCTCGAAATCCGAAATATGTCATATAAATTGGGACAGAGGGAGTATTATTTAATAATCACATTTCATTTTTTATCCTACATTTTCATAGTAGCTCAACCTCATACCCTATTTTTTTTGTAGGTTTATCGTTCAAATTATGGAGATGTGACATTATGTAACGACAGAAAACGATACAATTTATCCAGACATTGTATTCATTAAAATAATACAATACGATACAATATAACACAATACAATACGATACATTTTGAAACAATACGTAACAAACATCCAAACAAAGTGTCACATAGGGTTGTGCAAAAACCAATTTAATGGATAAATTGAATCGAATAAAATATTATTGATTTATTGATATTGAGTTATTTGGTTAACGATTTTTAAATAGTTTTGTAATTTTTTTGGGTTGTCGATTTGGCTTTTGGTTAAGGGTAATTTATAGAAATCCCACTAATTTAGAAGTTAATTAGTTAGATTAATGCTAGTTTGTAATATTATGAATCTTATCAGCTTTGGACTTCGGATATATGTATCTAGCTCGTCCAGATACATGTGATCAAAATTAGGTGTAATTTATTCTAGATATTCTATATTCAAGTGGACTCACATTTATTTAACTATCTCGCTCGTCTCTCTGTGTGTGTATCTGGTATATCTCAAATATATGTATCTAGTATCTACTATGATTCACATGTATTTGATATATATAGACTATCTCGTTCGCCTCCCTGCTATCTCACTCGCCTCTCTCTTATCTCACTCGCCTCTCTCCCTATACATGTATTTGGGTGTATCGTACAAATTCTCCTTATATATTGAAATAATTACATATGGTCTCACTAATTAATTTTGTCTAATCAGGTAGATTTTTATTTAGTTAATTGTTAAATCGATAATCCAGTAAGATTATATCAAAATTACTATGTCACTCCTTATTATATAACAATGACTTTAACATTTTATCAGGCCTAGTTTCCAAATTTTAGCATTACCTTAGGTCATAGGCAACACAAACTAGTCTTTCTCCCTCTCTATTACGGCATCTTCTCTCTTCTCGACACAAACTAATATTACCTTCTCTCTTCCCAATTTTATATTTAATTGTGACAAAGAAAGCCAATTAATCAATGTTGTTTCCTCAATTTATTTATTGCACAAGTTTTAAGAAAAAATTCTAACAATTGTGTCTTAAACAAAAGTGATCAATGTAGAAATTTGTGTCTCACTTCTATTCTTACTATTATTTTTTTATGAATATTGTGATCATATAAGTATTTTGTTATTGGTTAAACCAAAAATCAAACTGGTAAGAATAAAAAATCGATTAACTGAAAATCAATAGTAAATATTTTATTGATTTAACTATCGATTTAGCGTGTTTACAAATCGAAACCAATAAATCGAATTACTAGTACGTATTATTGAACCGAATTGATCGATACACATCCTACTTTCAAAGGATAAAAATGCTCTTTAATTATGAAAAATAAAACAAAGTTATCATCATTTAAATTTGATATTAAATATATTATTATTATTATTATTATTATTACTACTGGATTAGATTAGATTTGTATCTCAACTTTGAGAAATAAAATAAATTTTCTCTCAAATGAGTAATTCACTTTTTTTTTATTATTATTTTAAGGTCAAAGGCTCATTTGATTTTTGTTTTCTAAAACAATAAGAGAAAGAACATACTTGTTTTTTATTTGAAGGATAATTTTGGATGTTCCCAAATTTGTGTGCTGCACTTCTTATTGATGATTATAGAAACAAATAAGTCTGAAACATCACTTTATGCCTTTCTATAGGAATCGTTGTCTTAATTTGAAACATCCCAAGTTAATTGTTCAAATTTTATTTTTTTTATTGTTCAAAATAAGTTAATTGTTCAATGTTTAGGAAAATTGTTGAAAATTTCTTTCCTTTTTGTCCTTCATTTACCTTTTCTAACTTATAAGTTTAAGAGAGTTAATTATTCATATTCATGATTCTACTTTGAATTATTTCTATAAATAATGTGAGAATAACTAAAAGGAAAAAAGTAGAAAGTGATGTTCAATTTATGTCCTAAATTTTTTTCTTAATAAATGTATATTGCCTCACAAATTTAATTGATACTTATTCCATATTAAGTGAATTTTTGGGCCTTTTTTCATTGGTCAAATAATTAAATTGTTCAAAGTTGAAGATTGATGTTTTGATTTTTTTCCATATTTGTCCTTTCCTTTAATGAAGTTTGATATTTTCTAGTATATAATATAATATAATATAAATAAATAAATAAAGTATAAAATATAGAAGATATACTAAAATGGGTGTATTAAAAAAAGAATAATAGAAAACTTATAAATTTCGTTGTTTAAAAATGTGAAGAAAGTCCTCTATTTATAGCCAACAAATGGTAGTATGAATATATGTTTATTGTGCCTCATGAGAAAAGTCACAATCATTCATAAAATTAACGACCCTTCGAAAAGGTCACAACTCATCGAAAAAGTCACAACTCTTTGAAAAAGTTATAACCCGTCCGAAAAGTCACAACCCTTCAATATGAAAATATATTTGTTTTTAATATAATATAAAAAATATACTAAATTGAGTATTTAAGTTGAGAGTATTACAATTATTTAACATTCAAGTTAGGGAATTCATGCTTTCAGGGTACTCCCTCCCCCCATTTTTAGTTGTCATGATTTTCTTTTTTAGAGTCAAACGATAAAAACTTTGACTAATGTAATCTAATTTAATTTAAAAAAATTAGTCAAATTGACTTTCGAAAAGTGTAACATGACAATCAAAAATGGACGGAGGGAGTAGTATAGAATATATATATATAGAAAAACATTAGACATTTATATAATTTCCATCTATTAAAAGTTAAAGGGAAAACACAAAAATTAGCAAACAAATTTCCTATATAAACTACAATCAGAAATGAGTCCAAGAAAAAAAGAGTGAAAATTTTGTATTATGGAGAAAAAAGGAAGAAGTGGAAATAATGTGGATCGGAAGAGACTTAGAATATTAGGAAAAATAAGATATGGTTTTGTTTCATTGGTTGTTGGATCACTGTTTTGTGAAAGGAGGAGAGAATAATAATGTGCCATCATTGCTAGGTCAGCTTCTCCTTTAATATAATTGTACGTTGATGTTGTTTTAGTAGTTGTTTTCGCGCCTCTTTATTTTTATCTTCAATCTGAAGAACATGCTTTACTTTGTCAATCATCAAAAAATTGTTTAGAATATTGACTTATTATCACTTATCAGAGGCAATGATGATGGTAATTTTGTGTTAAAAAATTATGATATGTTGTGTTTTAATCTAATAAGCATATGATTAAAATGAATAGACGAGATCTTAAAGTTCAGTATTAATTAAAACATGTTAATAATATAAGAAACTAATAATATTATTTTATATTACTTTAGAAGAGGATAAACTTTGTGAGATCATGAATACTTCTTTTGGTTGATATATTTTGTATAATGCAAGTAGATTTTTATTTATTTCTCCATAATTACATGTTGTATACTTCCTTTTACTGAGAATCTATATGCTTGGAAACATATATTCATTTGGTATTTCATATTATTCCTCTATGTTTATATATCATATTTTAGTCTAATACTGCTCTAAATTTTGTTTGCTATTCTAATTAAAAGAATTTAGCAATATCAACTAGTATTTGTGCATTACAATTCAATAATCCAAAAGGTAATATATCTGCTAAATTGAAGTAGTGTTTATTTTTCCTATTTCTCCTTCTTGCATGTTGAACTTTAATTTGTAATAGTATATAATTGCCTAATTTACTTATCATTAATTAGTACATGGGGCTCCCAAGTTAGGAATACTTAATTTGTTATTTAGCTAGCTTCTTTGTTTCATGCATAATTTTAGAGATTGTTCCACTCATATACTTCAATCAATCAAGTACGATAAAATAAAAATAGGTTTACTACTAGTATCGACTTTGCCATTAATTTGTTGCTTAAAGAATAAAATTTTCACATGGTTAATTTTACATCGTACGTTTAAGAGAAATAAATAAATATATAATAATACACCCACTGTAATCTCAAAAATAGGGATTTGAGGAATGTGTACGCAGACCTACAATATCTATCTTAAAATTAAATAGATTATTTTCGATAAACTCTCGGCTTAAGAAAAATCGTCCAAAATAGTCTAGGAAAAAGGTAATAGATATACAAAAATATCATATAATAGCAGGACAATAACTACAACAAAATAATATGATAGTCAAAAGTACAAGCAACCACAAATAGTGACAAAAACTGGAGGAGAAGAAACTATCTATTCTAATATGTGTCCTCCACAAACTCCACAAAGGAATATACACCATGAATATAGTTTATACGAAAGTTTTTGGTGATAACTTTTGGTGAGATACACTTAGGTTCAGACTATATCGAGTTATCTTAACGTTGGCAAACATGTCACAATTCAATGACCAACCCCTTTCACAAAAACATTTAATTTACTCTATTCTTTTATATATAATTTTTTACTTAAATATTTATAAATAATTGATATTCTTTTACAAAAATATATACAATCCAACATGAAGTGATGACCAATTATCTTGACCATCTGAGCTGATTAGCAAATGCAATGTACGTGACGAGAGACTAATAAATAAAAAAAGTAACAAATAAAATGGCTAAGAGAGGCTATTGAACAAATAAAATAAGACGGAAAAAATATCGTACAAGGAAATAATTTTATATTAAATAATAAAGATCGTAAAATAAGAATAGTCTTAAGAATTTTGAAATTGTAAAATAAAATTATGTTATATAAGTGAATGATTCGTTATTTACTTATCATTCAAGTTATCAACCCTTTTAATAAATCACAACTTATTTAACTGCTTCTTATTTTATGGTAACTATTTGAATTTGATAGAGCTGTAAATTTCCATATATTAAAAGTAAATAAATAAGGAAATATTGAATATAACTACCACTATGACGCGGAAGACGGAAAAAATTAGGAAACTAATGTCCTATATAACTCTACACTCACAAAAACACGCTCTCAAATTATTCCAAAAAAAAAAAAACAGAGTCTGAAATTGTTCTGTAATGGCGGAAAACCAAGAAGCTGAGATTATGTGGAAGAGGGGTAGAACATTAGGGCAAGGAGGATTTGGTTTTGTTTCATTGGCTTCTACTGCTTCTTCTCCTCTCATTCCATCACTTATTGCAGTGAAGTCTTGTATGTTGAGCCATTCTCAGTCTCTTGAAGATGAAACTGAATTCCTAAGAATGTGTCAAGATTCTCCTCATGTTATTCGTTCTTTCGGAGTTAAAGTCACCCAAGAAGACGATATACTTCTTTACAACTTGCTCCTTGAATATGCCTCTGCAGGGAGTCTTGCTGATCGTCTTCTCAATAATGATCAACTAGGGTTGCCTGAGTTTCAAGTACAAAAACACACCAAGAATGTTCTTTTAGGGCTGAGGTTCATTCACCGAAAAGGGATCATTCATTGTGATATAAAGCCACACAACATTCTTCTTACGTCTACTGATGATACAGAGGAGGTTGCAAAGATCGCTGATTTCGGGCTTTCGTTAACTTTGGAACAGAGCTGGACGCAGAAACAGGGGATGAGAGGAACTAAAAGGTACATGGCACCTGAATCTCTACTTAAGCAGGAGTACGGCCCAGAAGCTGATATTTGGGCACTTGGATGTACTGTTTACGAGTTAATCACTGGGACACCACTATGGGAATCAGATCCTTCAAAGTTTGATGATGTATTGCACCGAATTAAGTACGAGGAACCAAATTTGGAGAATGACAAACTGTCTACAGAGGCAAAAGATTTCTTGAGATATTGTCTGATCAAGAATCCAAAATCGCGTTGGAGTGCAGGACTGCTATTGAATCACTCTTTTCTGAAATCAGCCGAAAGTGTCCTGCCTCCAAAGAAGAGGAAGAGGCAAAATGGTTACATGTCCAGTTTACAAAGGCCGCACCAAAAGAGAGCATTCAGGACACAGCCACACATTCGTCATTTGGTTATAGAACACTGATGCAGATTCTGAAGACGGAAACTCAATTTTTTTAGATAGATTGACTATAGAACATTGACACTGTATTATTATATATGCTTTATAGTTTATTAACACGAAAACAACTTGTTAATACTCTTGTGTTGTTTCTAGTTGATATGTTTTTAGATGTTTCCATCTGTAAAACATGACTTTTGGTAGCCCAAACTCTTCTTCGGACGTGCTTAAAAGTTGCCTAATGATCTCTTTTTCAAGATCAGCCACAAAGCGCCTCTAATCAGTTGTATATACTACAAATGGTCTTTTATAGCTAAACTGATAATGCAGCTTGTCCTTGATGATGAAAAGGCTCGATCATTTATACAAGAGGCTGAAGACCTGAGTTGGAGTTAAAAGTCTTTGTCATTAACCATCAAAGGCAAAGCCATGTGTTCATGCCTGTTGTCCGTTAAAATATCACCCCTCTCTACCTAAGATCCCAACGTCACAATTCTATTTTTGTCTAAATTGCGAAGTAAATGAGCATCTAAATATTGTGTTTTATTAGTTATGTCATTGTGTATACATCATCATTAAAATTCTTCATTGTCGAATGATATATTTTCTGTAAACTAGAAATAACATGTGCTATTTGAATGCCTTAGGCCGTGAAACACATCACTCATTCTTCTATTGAGAACAGACACGATCTCATCCAAGAGAGGCATATACTGGCCTGCCATGTGTAGTTTTAGTTACATTTTAAAATAAATAATTGATTATATAAAAAAATTAAAAAAATTACAATAACGTAGACAACTAATATAGAACATAAACCTGCTTGGTTGGTACATTATAGTTCCGTCTAAGTATCCACCAGTTGCAACTGTTTCTTTATTATAGCGTCTTCTTCTCAGCTTCCATTCCACCGATGTAAAAGACCAATCCCCCATTAAAGCACAGTCATGCTCGTTCGTCGTATGGGTTATTTCTCACCTTCTCTTTCTATAAAAACCTCACCTTTCTTTTCTCTTCTCACAAAAACCCCTTTTCCATTTCATCATCTTCGTCCTATCCAATTCTTCAAACCAATTCACACCAAATCCCCACAAACCCATCTCTTTTCCATGAACCAAAAAACCCATTTCACCACTTCCGCTGCTTTCCTCCAAGAACCCACAAAAACCTTGTCTAACAGGTCGGCCAAGAAAGCCCGCCGTGATGCCCCTGAGAGTGTACTACGTCATCAGTTAGACCAGTGTTCTAAACGGGGTGATTTACAGGAAGCAATTCGACTTTATGAAGAAGCTAAGTTAAACAATATTACCCTTAATGTTCATCATTATAATGTGTTGCTTTATCTTTGTTCTTCTGGTTCGGGTACTGAGGGATGTGGGATTGAGAAAGGATTTCAGATTTTTAAACAGATGGGTGTTAATGGTGTTGCTCCGAATGAGGCGACGTTTACTAGTGCTGCTAGATTGGCAGTTGCTAAGCAAGACCCAGAAATGGCTTTTGATTTAGTGAAGAAAATGAAGAGTTTTGGTGTTCCTCCTAAGTTAAGATCATATGGGCCAGCGTTGTTTGGGTTTTGTGAAAAGGGAATGGCTGATAAGGCTTATGAAGTTGATGTACATATGGGGGAATCAGGGGTTGTGGCTGAGGAAGCAGAGCTTTCTGCACTGTTGAAAGTTAGTTCTTTTTCTAAAAAGGCTGATAAAGTATATGAAATGATGCATAGATTAAGGGCAAGTGTAAGGCAGGTGTGTGAAGAGACTGCTGGTGTAGTAGAGGATTGGTTTAATTCTGAATTTGCTGCTGAGGTTGGGCTGCAGGATTGGGATGTTCGGAAAGTGAAGGAAGGTGTTGTGAAAGGAGGGGGTGGTTGGCATGGACAAGGGTGGTTGGGAAAGGGGAATTGGACGGTAGTGAGAGCGGAGATGGATAGTTCCGGAGTTTGTCGTTCATGTGGGGAAAAGCTTGTGTGCATTGACATTGATCCCAAGGAGACAGAGAACTTTGCTAATTCTTTGGTTAAATTGGCTTGTGAAAGAGAAGTTAAGGCTAATTTTGTGCAATTTCAGGTTGGATGATTTTCTTTTGGTGCATTTTATAAATTACTTGTTACATCAAGTTTTACCTTTCTTCTTGGACTAAATGGTAGAATTGTATGCATTTCTAAGATTGTTGCGTCCAGTTGACTAAAGTGTTGATTAATTGTTTGAGTACTTGCCAGTATATCCTACATGGTTCATTGTATTAGTGATTTTAGAAGTCCTTTTTTGTTTTGATGAAGTAATTGGCTTCATTAGTGGCATTAAAAAGATACAAAATAATTACAAAATATAGAAGCAATGCTGATGATAGTGACTGAGGGCTCACATGGTGTCTGCTTTGATGAACTCCAAGGATTTTTGGTAGAAAGCCATTGTGTATCCATCAGGTCCAGGTGCCTTGTCTGAGCACACAACTGTATAGCGGCTAACACTTGAGAAGTTTCAAATGTCTAACACTTGATTGCATTAAGCTTCTTCGCCTTATGGATGGCTTTGCCATAAAGTTTAGATTTGTAACCTTGCTGCTGCCATCTTAAAATCCAAGCACTAAAGTTAAATCAACCCCATCCAATAAGATAAATGAAATAATAGGGTACTCTGATTAGATCTACTATAATTGTAGATTATAGGTTGAAATTTCCTTATAGGATTTAGACGAAGGCCTCTATGATTTTTTTGATGAATTAATAAGATTTTGTTGCACATTTGGGCGAAAACCCGTGAAGTAGTAGTACACCAAGATAAGTAGAAAATCTACAATAAAGTATGATTTTCTACAAACGTCACCCAATTATCTATACATAAAGGAAATTTGTGGGTGCACGAATAAGGGCAAAGAGGCTATTCCTCAACTGTGCAAAATCACTTTCTACACCCTCAAAAGCTCCACTATTTCTTTCTCTCCAGACGACCCACATAAGTGTGAGTGGGGCAACTTTCCGGGCCCTATTTCTTCTCCTCTGCTTTCACAGTTCTAGGTAACTCAAGTTCTTTCAAAATGCCAGGCATAACCCACTGAAGGCCTCTATGATATGTCAGATTTAGTGATAGGTTATGCAGTGTTGGATCAAACAATAAAATAGTATCATGGTGTTCAGATGTTGTAACACCAAGAAATAGCTTGTCTGTTTGTTTATGTCAGCCTCTTAACTAGAATTAGCATTTAACACACTTATGTGTAGTGATTTCTTTAAAGCATAAATCTTCTGAAGGATCGTTACCACAAATATATTCATTTAAAAAGTAGATAGAGCTGCTGGGTATTTCCAATATTTGTGTCTCCATGCTTCCGGCACTTAGTTCTTGAAAGAATATTGAACTGATTTAGAATTTGCACTCACTTAGGACTGGCTTCAGAAGCATGGTCCATTCGATGCTGTGGTGGATGGTGCAAATGTCGGCCTTATCACTCAACGAAATTTTAATTTCTCTCAGGTAACACTACGTCTTTTTCTGTTTCTTTACTTATGTTTTTTGGGGGTTGTGGATGGGAGGGTAGAATTAGGGATGCAGTTTGATATCTGTGTAGAAGCTAATCATATGTACAGTTCAGCTGTAGAGAGGTGGACTTACTTACCGTCCCTCTTATCTCGTGGTATATTTAGTATGACCAAGAACTATTTGACTTACTTTGCATCCCTCTTCTCATGTTATTTAGTATGACTAAGAAAGAGAGAGCAACACAGAATTACTGCCCTTTTCAGTTTAACTTTAAAGAAATTGATGATGCTGATGTGGAAAAGGTTGCAAAGTCTTCCAGTTTTAATTTATCAAAATGACCCTTATGCCCAGTTCCTTCCCACCCACCCAGGCACCCACAGTCTAGTATGGATACTTTACCTCTTAACTCATGATGGGCAACATGCCAACTTTCTCAAGATGGTGTTCTAGATTATAAGAAAAAGTTCATCTAGATTTCTTTCTATTGCAGCTCAGATCTGTTGTCAATAAATTAAGGCAGATGAGTGAATCGAAGAAATTTCCATTGGTTATTTTGCACAAAAGTCGTACAACTGGTGGTCCTGCTCAACATCCTAATAACAAGAAGTTGTTAGAAAGCTGGAAGAAAGCAGGTGCACTTTATGCCACTCCACATGGTTCAAATGATGATTGGTAATACTCTTTACTTTGAGCTCTTATATGCAAATAATTATTGATGGCTAGTAGTTAGGTGAACTTATTTGTTTCCAGGAGAGCAAAACTCAAATATAATTAAATTTTATGGGAGAAAAATCATCCTATTTAAACAGATGCCATCAACATAATAGTGATGTTGCTCAGCAAATTACTGAACATACCAAGAAACCCTTCTATAATTGGATCTGGTGGTATATCCATATCTCGCTTCTTGATTAGCCTTGCTTTCTTACTGTTACTGCTAGTGTTCCCCAGCTGTTTGAGTCCACATTTCTGCTGACATTTCTTTCTTTCCTGTAACTGTTAGCCTGTTCTTTTTCTGTGTCCTTCCATTCAATTCTTTCTTCTTTGTTGGGACCAAAAGTCGCTCCTGCACACTTTTCTGCTTCTCTATTTGACTGTTTGGTTGTCATCAACATTTATCCTCTATTCAAGAGTAAATTCTTCTTCTCCACATTGCTCGACGCACATTTATTTATTTTTTTGGATCAACACACAACTTGAACTCATCATGACATGGAGATCTGACATTGAACCTGAAACAATTGCTTCATCTTTCCCTACTTTGCACGAAATTCTGACTTGGCACCAGATGCAAATTCTAGGTTGTACCAGACGCCCTTAATATAGCCAATGTAGCTCTTGTGCGTTGGTTTTTGTTTTGTGAGTGCTTTAATATTATGACCTTTAGTTCTGAAGATAGAGGCTACTTCACATGATAAAAGGGTTTGCTAGAGTTGTCGGTAACCTTGTAACAAAATAAAGGAGCTCTCTTTTCTGCAGTTACAAATGTCTGATAAGCTTTATTCTCCAGGTACTGGTTATATGCTGCTGTCAGTTCCAAAGGCTTGCTTTTGACAAATGATGAGATGAGAGACCATTTGTTCCAACTATTAGGCACTAGCTTTTTTCCCAGATGGAAGGAAAAACATCAGGTCTAATCTCTCTCTCTCTATTTCAGTATTTTGACAAATTCTGGAACATGTTAAACAATGAAAAGTTGAAATCTTTATTACAGTGCTATAGAGTCCTCTTTCACACTTTCTACTAAAGATGGAGTAAAAAAAGGTATACTCTTTTTAGTGTATAGTAGCTTAATATCTGCTATAGGTAGGTTATGCCAAAATAAAAAAGAAGAAGAAAGACAGTTATGCCGAAGAAAAGTTGAAGTCCTGCTACACTGTTCCTATTAATGCCAATGATTATTTCAAATTACCAAAATTCTTCAATATAGCTGGTTGTCAAAGAATGAAAGATAGGTGCAGGGTTGTGAGAATTGAAGTTCTCCTAAAGAACTCGTCTGATGGAGCTGGAAGAGTTTATGTTATTGGGGTTAATGTGATGCTTTTAAATCAGGCAATCAGCAGTTAGATTCCTTAACGGTCTTCTATTTACAAATCACAGATCCGGATGACAGCTTCAAGAGATGACGGACTTAAGCTCCATATGCCACCACCCTATTCAATTGTTATTCAGGTGAGCTATCTCATTGACTAATCCATATAAGTTAAGCTCAGCTTAGCTGTTATTCTAATGTCCAACTCCACTTTGTACTTGTGAAATTGAAATATAGGAGTCGGAGCAGGGTTGTTGGCATGTGCCAACTCTTACTGGAGATGACCTTGAGATACCAAGACAGTGGGTATGTGCTACCAGGAAAAAAGCTCTGCACTCTCTATTTCGACGAAATGGGGAATCAAATCATTAACATATATATGTGGTTTCTGGGACAGCATCAGTGAAGCAACTATGTATGAGTGCCTTTTTCCTTTGAAGAAGCTTATAATTTGAACTTCTCAAAGGTTGTTGTAGATGGAGATCAGGAAGATCGCTAAATGCAAAAGCTCTGGATACAGTCAACATCTATATAACAGTCTAGTTTCATTATCTTGTATACTAGTTTTTGCTTCTGTGTTCTGGAGTATTTCTGTATTTGGTCAAATTTTTTGCAACAATTTTTCCTGTTACAAGTGTTAGAAGGAAAAAGTGCTGCCACAATAGAAGAATGGCGCCTTTGAAACTCAAAGAGGATATTCCTGCATTTTTAATACTTAATTGGCTGGTCCCTGAGTACAAGAAGAAAAACAGCTTATGAAGTTCAAATTAAGATCTGTTTGATCAGTTGAACAATTTGGCTAGAGTTTGATTATCAGTATCGTCTCCTCAGAGAATTTCTGTGTATAGGTTTTTATTGCAGGAATCAAATTCTTCAAAGAACACCAGGAATATGGTTTCAATTGATTTAATGACAATGGGATTGGAAGCTCTGCATACACTGTTGGTTCCAAGAAGTTGGACAACTGTTGGGGTATATTTCCCATCTTGCAAGCCGAGCTGCAGTTTGACATCTCACTTTTATTCATTAACACACACACACCCCAAATCCAAACTCCTCCATGACTACATATTACCCCTCTTTGGTGCTCCTAGTTCCAGTATCTTAATAATCTGGATAAACTAATCTAATTCTGTGTATAGTCAATTTTCTTATTAAACTTTGTATTACTTTAGTTAGGTGGTTTCCTGCCAAAAGCACAATCTGGAGATTGATAGGCAGAGGCAGATCAGATCTGAAGGTCGAACTAGCTTGAGGAGCAAATGCCAACTGCACCTCACTCTCTTGAAGAAGTATGTTTTCTGTTAATATATTCCAATTCTAATAGATATCATATCAATATACAATGTTGGAGCTGAAAGCAATCCAAACCCCCACTACATATACACTGTGTTTGCCCCTGTCGACATATATACTTGTTTTGTGCATGCATTCCTTATTGTTCTCTTGAATTTATCTTTTTTTTTCTTCAATATGGATGGCTAACAATGACGAGGGGAAGTATTGGAAACAATGCATAAAGTTCTCTTGGCTAGCAATATCCAGAGGATTTCAAAGGGAGGGAGATCCATCTTCTACATTTAGCCAACTTTAGGAAAACTAGTATGGATATGATATGTTATAATTGAAAGTAATTTGCGTACTCCCTCTTCGAATAAGACAAAAGCAATAGAGATAGGTTCTCATGTAGCTGCAATAATTTTTTTATGTGCACATGACATTTCTCAACTTATGACATCATCATCAGCCAAAACTAGGATCATCAGGATATGTAAGACTTTGGCTTTGACTAGTTAGGTCTGAATCTCACTAGTCAAAAACTAATTTCAAGGGGTTAACATACTAACAAATGCTGAAGATTTTATATAACCTGCAATATAAAATGTGATTTTGCGGAGTTACATCCAAGTTTCCTAGGTGGATTCGTAGTTTATGTTGTGGCATGGGTACCTAACATAACAATAACAATAATCCACTTTTCAGTAAGTCAGGATTCGAAAAAAATAAGTCAGGATTCTAAACAAAAATTTCAGGGTTCTTGGGAAAATATTACATTTTCAAAAAGCCACTTTTGATCAAGGGTTCTTGTTGAGATGCTTGAGGGTCTTTGGTAGTGACTATGAAAGGAACCATTCATAGTAGCTATAACTGAATATTCCTGGTTCGATAATGTCGCAGTTGATCAAATCAGTGTCTTCTGAAAATCCAATAACTATTAAGCAGCATGTTCGGAGGAGCCCTTTTTATGCTTTGTTTCAGTCTACTTTTGGTCCCTTGAGGACTCTATTCTTTACATTGAGTCCTCTTTAGCTTCCGCTTCTTCAATAAGAAAGATCAATGTCTGATCTTCATGCCATGATCAATGAGGACCCAAAAATAGACTTTATGATCTGCAATGTCAGATCTTCACACCATTATCAATTTGTTTCTCACTCTACTTTTCAGGTTATCATATCATTCTTGATATGAGTTACACTTTGTCATAAGTCAGTTTAACCTGATAGTGCTCAGAACAGTAACTCAAATAAATTTTTTCCCCATCTTTTACAAGCACATCGTGGCAGAATAATTTAAACAAAACAATGCTTTACTGAAACTTCTTGAAGGAGCTTTAAGGCATACTGATTTGCAAAGAGCAGAGATGCTGATTGATTATAGTAGAAAGGAGCAATGTTGGGAGAAACGTTGATTTTAGAGATATTTGTAATAACCTGGTTCACAGTACTACCAGGTTATTTGGTGAAGGTCTCTTTCGCAATGGCATAGTCCAGACAAGGCAACATCCCATCTAAAGCTGTGTGAGCAGTGGGGTTTTGACTCCATTGCTACACAAGTGTATGTAGTCGTGCTGAAATGCACACATAATTAAGAACAATTAGAGATGTTTCACATACTGGATATGATAAAAAGATAGATTAAAAGTAAGAATATTAGAGGTACCTTGAAAGTAAGTCTACATTGGGTTTTTGTGTTGTTGGAAGTAAGACTATACAACAACATACCCAGTGTAATCCCACAGGTGAGGTCTCCAGACTTTAGTCCTTACCCCTAGCTCGTGGGGGTAGAGATGTTATTTTCGAGAGACCCTTGTCTCAAATAACTTGAAAGTAAGACTATGAATGCCATATTTGATGTGATCCTCCAAAGTTACTTCGAGAAACAAGTTGTACATGACCTTTTTCCCTATTTATGGTTTAGTTGTAGAATATGTAACTTCCTTTGTATCCAACATTATGTTAGAAGTTCTAACTCTGTTTTATCCTGCTTTAGGAGAAGCTGTATCCATAGAGGAGTTGCTTGCCTAAAGCGAGAAGAGATCTCAGTAGCCTAATGAAACAACATCATCAGTGAAATACTTGTGAGAGCAGCTTACTTGTGAGTTGTGGAGAACAAGAAATATGCCACATAAATATAATGCCCTAGTGATGAGATCCACCAAAAAATCTAACTTCCTTATTACCACTGGTGAAATTTGGCAAGCAAGAGTAACTCATAAAAATGAATCATCCTAGATTTACTTCACAAATCATACAGCTCTGAAAAAGTAGCAAACTGTAACTTATTTGATCACACAACAACAAAAGTTTAGTTCATACTTTAAATCATGAGTAACATTTCCTCTGGTCCATTTTCCTTGTTAAAAATTGATGATTCAAAATAAAGATTAGTATGCATTTTCAACTATACCCTTGTATTAGAGAACTACTTCCTCCATTACAAAAATAGTACTTGTTACAATTTCCTTCTTGAGAATCAAACTATATGAATATTGATCAATATTTTAATCGGAAAAAAAAATGCAATTTTGTAGTATTTTCATATGGTTTTTTTAATATTTTAATTTTAATTTTAAAAAATCAAATTAATTTAATCTAATTTAGTTATGAAAATTAGCCAAATCATAAAATGAAATATGACATTTGCATGAAGTGAAGTTATTAAGTGACCTGGCAGAAGGCAGACCTCATCCCAAACGGATAAAAGAATCCCATAATAATAATATCCACTCCCATAAGGCATTGGCGTTTCTCCACACAACACCAGAGAAAAAAAAAACAGAAATGGCTCTGAAGCCATTGTCTTCCATATTCCCAAATTCAACAAATCCAGGATTAACACCTGCAAAACCCCATCATCAAAACATAGGGCTATCGAGAAGAGATTTCATCAATGTTGGTCTTTCTGTAATGCCACTGCTTATATCTCCTCCTCCACTTTCCATTGCTCGAGAAGTTGAAGTTGGTTCTTTCTTGCCTCCATCTCCGACTGATCCTAATTTTGTTCTCTTTAAAGCCACTCCGAAAGACACTCCTGCTCTTCGTGCCGGTATTATGTCGACCACTCTTCATTCTTAAGTATTATCTTTCCTAAACTGGAAAATAGTAACTGTTTTATTCATTTGATTTTTGGGTAATTCTGTTTAGTTTTGTACCGAATTACTTTTTTTGCTCCAGAGTCGGGAAAACTCGTAGTTTGCTAGAAGCTTCTGCAAAGCAATACCCTCATAACAAACTGAAAGAATATTGATTGTATTACAGCTAGAAGCTTAGGCAAAGTTATGTGGATCAGTATAGCTTTTAAATTGGACACAAGACAAGTCTCTCTAATTACTTTGATAGATTACCTCTTAGGCAGTGAAAAATCCAAGATTTTCGCTTAGGGGGTTCGAAAATTGAATTTGGAAGCTCAAGGGAAATTTTGAATCCCTAAACCACTGGGCCAGCCTCTTGTCTTGTGTTTAGGAGATTCAAAATTTATATAATCGCCAAGGGGGTTCTGATGAGCAACTCTGCCTCCCTAAATCTGCCCCTGCTCTTAGGTGCCTAGTTACCCGTATTCTGGAACTTGCCTATTTTAAATCCCAAGCCTAAAATGAGTTAGTACTTGTATTCTCATTACTTTTTAGGAATTTATCATCTCAAAAACAAGTTCCAAGCTTCTTTGAGAAAATAGATTGTAGTCAGAAAGAAAAACTAATCTCTACTTGGTTTAGGATTCAGATCTAAAATAGGCAAGCAACACAATGTCTGTGTGAAACTTGTGTAGAACCTAAGATATGATAACTGATTGACAGGCAGGGGCCATGTTATAATGCGTTTGCTAGTATTATGCAACATTTGGGCTAAGGGATCCAAGTCCATGCAACCTTGCATTTGTTGCTGAACAAGTTTTTGTTTGAGTAAAATATTCTGCCATTTGATGTTTCTATAGTTTTCGGATTATTAAATGCTGTTGGCAGTTACGTTGGATAAATTAGTAAGTATCTCTTTTGAGGTGCGGACCTCGTCCTTATGAAGGTTACCATTTACATAAAATTGGTGTTTCCGTTTTCTACTTTTGTTTCTCCTGTAGATTGCTTATGATGCTTTATATTTAGTTTCTTGCAGGAAATGTGCAGCCTTACACATTTATTCTTCCTCCAACCTGGAAACAACTCCGTATAGCTAATATATTATCTGGAAATTATTGCCAACCCAAGTGTGCAGAGCCGTGGGTGGAGGTGAAGTTTGAAGATGAAAAACAGGGTAAAGTTCAAGTGGTGGCTTCTCCTTTGATCCGTCTCACTAACAAACCTAATGCAACTATTGAAGACATTGGGACCCCTGAGAAAGTCATTGCTTCTCTTGGCCCTTTTGTCACAGGAAACACTCTCGATCCAGATGAACTCCTTGAGACTTATATAGAGAAACGTGGTGATCTAACGGTGATAGTCATTTTCTTTTTCTCAGTCATTTATCATATTGAAAAATTCATCTTTTCCCCCTTATCTTCATCCCTTATTTCCAACACATAAGAGGACTGGCATGGCTAGCAACCTTGTCTCTGTTGGTTTACTCCCAAGTCCTAAGCTATACTGAAACATGGAAGGAAATGAGTTTCTTAGTTGATACTCGATACCTTAAAATCTCAGCATCGAAAATGACACGAAGATATCCATAGGTTGTATCTGCTGCCCTGACAATATGTAACAGCCTGATTTAGCAAATGTTAGGAGCAGCATAGTTATGTTTTTCCTGGAAAAAAAATCAGAATCTGGTTCTACGATACTGATTTCTCTGTTTGTGTGCTTTTATGAGGGACATGTTTGTTAGATCTGCCAAAATAGCATGCTACTCGAGAGACTCCTGTGTGTACCTATGTATTCCATAGAACAATGTATTTCTATACTCTTGATCTTCCTGTTATCCACAACAGATCCTCTTTAAATCTCCTGACGAAGAGAATGCTTCTATCTTTGTGTTTGCAGTATTACAAGTACGTTCTTGAAACTCCATACGCTCTTACTGGATCGCACAACCTAGCTAAGGCGACGGCTAAGGGAAATACAGTTGTCCTCTGTGTGGTCAGTGCCAATGACAAGCAGTGGGCATCATCACAGAAAACTCTACAGGCTATTCTTGATTCCTTTGAAGTGTAGTTCCTTCCCCTCGTCTTAATTTAGATGAACCATCTTCATTTTCTCTGTGTGTTCCCTTACATAGAGTGAGTGCCATGGGATGAGTGGCCCAAAAATGATTTTTGTTATGCAATAAACAAGAATTGCTTCTGTCGAACCCAGATTATATTGTTGTTTTTATTGTATCCCCCTTTCAATTGTATCATATCAAGACAAATGCACGAGTGAGTGCTCTACTGTAAACTACTGTACTGTTTTTGTTCACATGGATTTTGGAAAGGCCGGTTGTATTTGTGTACAAGCTAAAGTTTTTTGAAAAACGAATATATTTGGTCACTTTCACCTTCACAATGTTTTGGAGCTTCTAATTGCAATTTCATCATGTTAACTTAGAGAGGTAAACGTTGTGAGCACCAAACAAGGAGTAAACAGAAAAATGTGTTCATACATATATCATCTTTTAATCTATGGTTTCTAGTTAGCTAAAAAAAATAGTATTCCTTCTTGATGTTATTGTAAAAAAAGAATAAGCTCAGCTAATGTATAAACGCCTAATCAATAAATAAATTAAATTATTTCCCTTTATTCTAACTTTATATAACCGCCCTTTCTGCATATAAAAGGTCAGTGCATTTTTGAGGTATTTTGTTATTTTTTCCTATCATTATTCCCTTTTTCCTTGGGGGAGATTATTCAGACAAGAAGACAAAAGTCAAAAGTAAACCTTATAGGTGAACGTATATCAAAATAAGATCTCAAATTGACTCTTGATATATCAATTAATCATAATAATAAATAAAGTCAATGACGACTCTACGATGAAAAGGGTCCTCCATTAATTTGCAAAAGAAAAAACTCTCTATCAGTAAAAGTAAGGTTACAATTTATGAATATATTTTTTCATAAACTTGGTATCAAAATCAAAGTAAAACTATATTCTACAAATTGAAACAAACATAATATGTCATATTTAAACAAATAGTTTCAATAATTGAAAGTGCTTAGAAAGAAAGCAGTGAAGTGAACATCCTGCTACTTTTTTTGAGTTTTGACAGAACTCTATTAATCTCCAAATAGAATTAGACAGGGAACCACGGGCTGCGGACTGTCCATTCGGATTCGGATTCGGAATCGGTGCCGGAGATCGGTGATGGCTACCGCCGGTAAACCCGCGTCGTCGTCAGCACCCAAGCCTTTCGATTTCTCCGACGATTCAGTTCCGAAGAGAGTCGTTATGTCGCTTGATCAGCAGCGTTGTTGCCTGGAAGCACTCGAAGTCTTCAAGGATAAGAGGTTTTCTGCTCCCGAAAAAATCCGCCAAGAGTTCATGACTTTGCAGGTCCTTTTGCTTTATACTCTCTTTCTTTCTCAATTTTATTGTTATTTAATGTTGTGCATTTTGATAAAAGAGGAGGGTATTTGTTCAATTGGTCAAATTTTTTGAAGAATATTTTCTCTGCAAAAACAAGTTACTCAAAGAACAATGAAAATAACTTCCCAAAACAGGTTCTACAAGTAGCATTTCATATTGATTGTATCCTCCCAAACCTCCAACACACCTCATCTTTACCTCCACCTCCACCTCCCATAGTATTTCTCTATATTATATACAAATGCTTATAGTATAGTATATTTTGCTAAGTACTATACACAAGAAAAGAAGTTACAAATCCACTTATTTCCTGGAAAACTATTTCCTTCATACCAAACACACCCAAAATGTTGAATTTGGGATGTATGAGATGGATCCAAATAGAGAGATGGATATAAAGTATTCATACTCCAAGTTCAACTAGTTAGGGAATATGGTGGAGTTGATTGAAGTGTGGTGATTATTTGATTTTTAGTTGGATATTCACAGTCATATTATCATATATTAATTAAAAAAACCAAGTCTTTTTATGCTAAGAATGAATTGCTGTCGTCATTGGACTTCTCAACGTTTCTTCTTCGCATAGGTGGTTCCATTCTTGGACAAATTGCGGTAGTTTGAATGCTTCAAACAGCAAATTCATTGGAACATATTAAATGGTTCATATTAATCAAGATGTATATAGAGGATTTATGTTATGGACTCCTGGTAATTTAGGATTAAGATGTAGTTGATAAATTGACTGATTGAAGTGTTGGGAAATTGTTTGAGTTCTAGTTGAATTTTTACTGTCATACTATTTTGAAAAGGGAAATCACTTACTCCTTATAGGATGACTGCCAACCTTAACTAGGTGATAACATCATGAAGGCTCTAGGCATTTAATTCGTTGCGTCATATGAAATAGGCTTAAGTCAATTGATATTGAGCCGACTACTAGTAGTTAGGGATCAAGAAGTAGTTAACCGGTTGTTTGATTGATTGAAAATTTTGGGTGATATTGATGACTTGATAAATACCAGACACATCAATTTATTCACTTTAAACACAATACACATGAACTTTTTCCAAAGTGGGACAATAACTAACTTAAAAACTTAGCGCTTCTAATATTCTGACATATGCTATTTTAAAACTTTTCCTACTGTGTTCAATCACAATTTTAGGCTCTTAGCAATTAGCATGTGTCGTAGTATGTTTTACAAGATTCTACATTCTATACCATATCGCTTGCCTTTCCTCTCTGAGTTTGTACATCTTTTCACTACAAATAGTGTCTCTCTGAGATATAGCTTTTTTTTGTTTTTTGATTGGTAAAAGTAATTTGATTCAGCAAAATGCTCTTTCTGAGATAGAATTTCTGCAGCATTCTTCCCCTCATTTCACTTATCTTGTGCTAATATGATAATCCAAAAAACCCTTCGGGGTGGCCCAGTGGTTTGGGCTTGAAACTTCCATGTTGGAGGTCTCAATAGTTCGAAACCCCTTTCCAGCGAAAGCAAGGGGTTTGCCTTCTGGGTCGAGCTCATCGCACCGGGCTTTCCTAGTGCGGGTTACCTCTCCTATGTGGTTTGCGAGCTATTGCATAGGAGCGGAGGTTTTACCCTATGCGCACCCAAAGGGTAGCGGCTGCGGGTTTCCCTTGTCATAAAAAAAATGATAATCCAAAACTTGTTGCTTCTCATTTAACATTCTTTATGTTTTCTTGTAGGAAATCATGCTTAGAAGATTAGAGTTAGAATTTGTTTCCACGTCAAAAAAGGACTAGTTTTTTTTCTTTTCAAAGAGTAATTATTTATTGATTTCTCCCCAAACCCCACTTTGGGATTACACTGGGTATGTTGTTGTATGGGAAAGCTCCCAGTATACTAGGGTGTAGGAGAAGTAAAGAAGTTCTGCAAAGATACGGTTCTCTATGAACAACATCTAGTTAGTATAACTCTATAGTACCATAAGTTTTATGTTCTCTCTTAAAGTTTACTAGAAACAACATATTTTCCTTAATTTGCGTGAGAATGCCTTTATATCGGTAATTTGTATAACAGAAATATTCTCCCCTCAAAAACTCCATTCCTTTCTCTCCTATTACCCACATTAGGACAGAGTAGGTTACATCCGTGCTCTCTATCTACGTTTCTTTCTTCTAAAGCTCAAACTGAACATGAACGCCAAAGGGATTCAATACTACCCACCATAATCAACTTTCTAATGGGCAATGCGTGAGCAAGTGATCCACATCTGCACAGGATTGTTTACACATATAGCACCAGCTACTGTGTCCTAACTTCCGTTTGCTCAAGTTCTCTGCAGTAAGGATGACTACCCTTGCTGTTGCTGGAATACATACCTTCATCAGAGCTCTAGGAATCCAGATTGAGATGTGTGGGAATATTATGTCTTTTCTTTTTAGTAGTCTGTGGTAGGAGTGCTTAAGTCCAAAAATTCCTCATGCTTGCCCATTCCATAACGAAGAATTCTGACCTGTTGGTGTGATGTTTTTCTTTTAAAGTAGTTCCAATAGGTTGTGGAACTCACCTATCTCCCAAAGCTATAGGTTGCTTCTAATGATCAAGTTGCTTAGTTTTGTCATTACATTTCAGAGAGTAATATTGTTACTTTTTTGAGATACGGAATATATTAGGAAGCTCAAAGTATCAACTCCGAAGAGCAAAAATGGAGTCATATTGGGAGTTAGGTGGTCTTAACTCTTAAGTGTCTATACGAAGCAAAATAACACCTTTCGATAGTTTTAGGAAAATATTGAGCAGCTTATTTGATGATTGAGTTCATTTATGTATTGTTTCCCGCTCTCATTTAAATCTAGTTATCCAAAAAAAAAATCCGACCATCTTTTTTATGATGTTTCGGGTGGATGCTGGTGGTGGTGGCTCCACTTAAAATGAGCTAAATTTATGTCAAAGGACAGCTCTCTTATATCTTGAGAAAATTGTTGTTGCATGATGCTGTTTGTTTTGCTTCTTTGTTATTTATTTGTTGAGATCTCGTCTTTCTGCAAGTAGCATGATATTATCCTGAATTCCAAGAACACCTCTTATGACTCAGGCAACTAGGATGAGAGCTTCAGAAATGAAGAGTAGATGCTCAATGGCTTTGAACAGCGCAAACATTAGCAAAAATCGATACACTGATGTTCTGCCATGTATGCAGATCAGTTTCTATTAATTCTTCGTTTGATGTTGAAGTTGTGTATTATAACCTGTGAATAATTATATCAAGCTTCATTCTTCTCAGTTGACAATAACAGGGTTGTTTTGGACCCACCAGCTAGAGGATATATAAATGCAAGCCTCATTAAGGTAGACTTCTACATCCATTACTTGAAATTAGTTAACCATGCTACTTGCTCTCCATACTCTCTTGGAAAATGTCAAGCTCTCTTCCACCAATCTGCTTCATGAGCATTATAATGCTCCTTTTTGCTGTAGATATCCGAAGACGTGTCTCAATTTATTGCAACACAAGGTCCGCTACAGCACACTTTTGAAGACTTCTGGGAAATGATAATCCAGCATCGCTGTCCTGTGATTGTGATGCTTACACAATTGTTTGACAACTACAAGGTATTCAACTGTTTAAATTACCAGGTAAGCATTGTAATGTTAACAAGACAAGATATCCTTGTTCTGTCATCTGACAGAAAGAAAAAAATTGAGATTTTTTGTGACAAGGCTTCTGATCCAAAATTTGCTACCTAGGTAAAATTCTAACTTTTCTGCCTTTTTCATCTCTTGATTTTCATCCTCCGTTGTAATTAGATCTAGCATTTTTCATACTTTCAGAAAGGTGCAACTGAACCTTTGATACTGTTTTTGCATTTTTGCTTGAGATACTTTGCCCCTTACTATGTACTCTTCTATATTTTGAGTGGTGAGATAGGGTGGGGAAAAGAAACAGTAGAGAAAAAATCTTTGCCATCTCTTCTTGCTTGTCAATCTTTATTTCACGCCTCTGTGTATAATAATATATACAAAAAGGAACAAACAGGTTGGTATTTTCAATATATATGCTACTATATCTCCTAAAAAAAAATAGAAAAAAGAAAAGGTTGGTATCAAATTAAATTCTCATTTTCTATCAGCATTCTTTCACATCATCCTTTCTGACCCTAATTCAAGCCAGAGGTGGTGGCTTTAAGGTCTGTTGGAATTTGATATAGTCATCACTGCCAATCTTTCTGAGTAGCGAATGTTTCTCCTATTGACTATTTCAGAGCTTGGGCATATTTTGATGGAGTTGGTATAAGTAGACTTCTAGTGTGGTGCTTAAAGATATTATGTGATCACTAGCTTGTGACTTTGTGAGGAAAATAAAGCTTGTAGGTGAATAACTTTTGCAGAAAATCAGCTTCTGTTGGGAAAGGTTCCAATTGCAGTTCATATTCCATCACGGGAAAAAGCCCTAGATTTCCCTTCTTATAAGCTTGGCAGATTGTTTATTTATTTTTGTGGTCTTTCTCTAGTTTCAAAAATGTTATACTTGGATTTTGTTGGTTATTTGAACTGCAGAAGGATTAGCGAAGTCTAACATGCAAAGGCTTGGTGGCTATTCTAGGATTGGAATTTGGACTTAATAAGTTCTTCTTTTCCCTTCTATCTTCCTCAAACCCGAGTAGCTGAGAAAAAATTTCCCGGGCCAAATGGATAAAAGGAAAATAAGAGACCTTGTTTCATGACCTTTATTCTGGATTATATTCAACTCTTCACACAAAGAGAGAGGCTACTAGTCTCCTTTCAATCACCCTGTATCACCTGTTAACCTCTGAACGAATTTAAGCATTTATTCTAGTTGGTTTGTACTTCATTTGTAAGTGATTAAGCTGGTGATTGCGTCATTTTGACTATTTCATCTTTTCCTCTTTATGAAAAATGCAATGCAGATTGTCAAGTGTGGGGATTATTTTCAGGCAGATGGTGGTCCCAGAAGATTTGGCAATATATGTATTGTTACGAAGTGGATAAAGATGACTCAGACTTCATTGATTTTACGATGTCTGGAGGTGAACTATATTGAGGTTAGTAAATTATTCTCTGTCCGTGTTATACACGAGGAAAAGAGCATGAAGAATCTTATTATGCCAGACATGAATATGGAACCCGCTGGAGACTATTTACCTGATTCATTTGATGGAGAGTGAGAGTTGCTGATGTACATATTTTGATTTCTGCACCATTTTACGTATCCAAACTGATACTCTTCTTCTCCAGTAATATGAGTCCTTGGCTTTAGGATACCCTTCTTTAAAGCTCTATGATCACGCATTGCTCTTTTTGCATAAGTTCTCCCAAGATTTGGGTCTTTTTTTATGAGAGCAAGAATAAGAAGGAATTGCTACATATGGGGAAAATTTTGCAATATTATATGATGATTTCCATCAGTATTGCCTTTAACAATCAATTGGATAGTATGGTGTCATTTCTGTTCATTGTCTCCTCTTGTATATAATCGATGCAATTCCAACTCTAGCTTCAACCAGTGGTTTTAAAGCCAAACATTTTGTGGATATAGGTTTGATTTTAAACCAAACAGGAAGACTGATTGGCTTGTAAACCATCCAGATATGGCTTTGGAAACCTGCCTTTTGTCTGTTTCAAGGCTTTGTTTTAGTTGCAGCAAGACTTTTAAAGTAAGCATAGATAATGATTATCAATGCTAATGAAGCAGCATTGTCTGGAAAAGATTCTTTGGTGGTTCCTCACCCCTCCTTCACTATTTTCAAAGTCCCATTTTGAAGCACTTTATTTTACTGTGGAATCGTTTCTGCCTGCATACTTGGTCCTTCTTTTACAATCTTTGATGCTTGGAAAGACTGTTTGAGATAGATGACAACACCTTTTCCCCTCTTCCTTACATGAGGACAGCTTGAATGCTAGTTATTTTTGTTGTATCTTGTGTTTTAATTACTTTTATTGCTGCATACACACCACCCTCGCCAGACCTCACTTGTGGGATTACACTTGGGTATATTGTTGTTATAGCAGATCTAGTTTTTCTCTTGCCATGTAGTAGGTGGCAATAGACTACTTGTTTCTGTGAAAAGGCTTCACAATTGGTACTACAGTTATTGCGGCAATCTCTTATCGATCTCTTTCAAGCAATTCTGGAATTTTTATTGTTGGGAGTAAAGAAAATTTCAAGTCTTTCACTTTGCGGTACAAATGCTTTATTTCGTATTATGATATCAGAAATGTGGTTTCTTTAACCTTGTACTTGTAGTGGAATTACCTTTTGGCAATCTTGTAAGTAGTTTCTACAATGGTATGTAATTGTTGCCCAATTCTCCCACTCACTTGTCATCCTTACATAGAGTTAACATTAATTTCTTGCCCATACTATGAGGGAAATGGCAATAAATGTGTGATCTTTTCTCCTTGCTATTTGCCAGTCAAAAGAACCACCTTTGTGTGTTTTACACATTCAATATCCCGACTGGCCTGACCATGGAGTTCCAAAGGACACTCTTGCTGTTCGTGAAATAATGAAACAAACCATTAGTGTCCCTCCCAGTCTTGGACCAATTGTGGTGCACTGCAGGTTACTGTCATCATCATCCCTGTAGATGTGCCTTTTAAAGATTCTGTAATTGATCCTTTCTAAGGCCTGACATCTCATTCTCTTACACAGTGCAGGTATTGGTAGGACTGGAACATACTGTGCAATCCATAATACCATCCAAAGAATATTGGTTGGAGATAAGTCTGCTCTAGATCTTGTTAACACAATAATCATATTTAGGTCTCAGCGAATTGGGATGGTTCAGACCATGGTACAGCAGCTTCTCTTCATTATTGAAATTGATAATACAACTAATATTACACAAGCAGATAACTGTTGGAGTAGTCGAGGTTTGCAAAAGCTGGCCCGGACACCACCGTCATGAATAAAATTATATAGTTGCCCCAGTGTCCTTTTGTCCTTATTTTTTGTTTAAGAGCTAGTTAAATGTCTTGCATTTTATTCGCTATACTCTCCTTTTCTCTTTTGGTATTTGCTACACTTGCCCTCAGTATCAATACTACTGTGTTTCAACATTCTTAACTAATCTTTGCTCTTAGGTTCTTAAGTACTTATTGCACGGAATGTCTGTACTAAACTACTATTGTATATTACAGGAGCAATACCTCTTTTGCTATGATGCCATTATCGATGAACTTGAAGACCTCATTTCAGATAGCCAATGAAGAAGAGAGTTCATAATGGTAATTTGCATTTTTTCACTGTCAGGAAGTCCAATTGGATATTGAAGCAATTACTCGCACTTGTTTGGATTTCACCCATTTTTTCTCCTCCTCATATTTTCCTAAATTAGTTTTAACCATTTAATATGTTGTATTCCAGCAAGGTCCATGCAACTGGTTCTTCCTTGCTGCAATCATGCCTGTAGTTGCTTACAAATGAGAAGAAATGGAAACAATAATTAGAGCTGAAGAAGAAAATCAGTTGGGTCCACTTGAGTTTCTTATTGCTCTTGCCATGTAGGAATAAGCAGAAACGTGCAAAATATTGTATGTTGTATTTCTGTTTGGAAGTATATATGCTTTTAGAGAGGGAAAGAGAATGGAATGGAACTTATTTAACACTCTCTTAATCGTAGCCTGCTTATTGTTGGTTCAATAATGTATGGCGGATTTCTTAAAATAGAGATGTCTTAAACATTGATAAAATCAAGTTGTGCTGTTATTAGAAGACATCGCTTTGGTGCTTGACGCGACTAATGAGTGATGCTAAACTTGGGGCTTCAAACAAAGTGCGCAAAATGAACTTATCCTTCTCAGATTTCATTTGCGTATTTTTTTATACTGATACGGTATTCTTCTTTGGTGTAATTAGTTGTGAACCAAAACGACCCATTAATATCTTCTGAAAAAAAAGAGTATAATTACTGGCTTAGTGCAGTTAAATTATGGTTTCACATTCATACACCATAACAAAATTGTCAAGAACAGTACACAAACGGACAATATCATACAAAAGCTTAGCATGTGTATTTACTCGGGATATTTGTTTTCTTTAACTTTTAACATTATGTAGTTCATTTAGATAGTAATTCCCACGATTTGAACTTGGAACTTCAAACTGAATTTTAAACCCCTTTAATTACTACGTCAAGCTTTAATCTTATGTTTAGGAGGTTCAAAATTTATATATATACATAAAAAGATTTATGGATCATGTAACTTTTTGCCGATGGGATGAATCCCTCGGTATCCTCTAGATCCGCCTCTGATTGTATTTCAAAATGTATTGATTCAACTAATTTATATTCACACCATATCATGTAAGACCTATTACAATGAAAATGCAACCAGTAGAAGTTTCTTATTTATGTTCTAGATTTCAAATTAAAGATGAAAGAATCTTATTCATTGCATCACATTCCTCAATTATAGTTCCATTTATTATGCATTCATCTTGATATTTTTATTTGATAGTATATTTTAGAGTCTCAAATCGAATAATTTGGTATTATGAAATTATGGTAAATATTTTCTTATGAATTGCAATAAACTATATTTCCGACCCGACCCGACCCGAACAAAAAGATTAGGGACCCCAAAACCCTTCTCTGCCAGTATAATCCCCTAGCATTTGCCTGGACACAGCGTCGATAAAAATACTTTATTAGTACAATTATATTCAGTTGAAACAAGCAAATCAAAACCCCAAATTCTCTCTTTTTGTAGCAGCGGCGAAAATGGCGAACCCGGAGGAGGCTGTGGATTTCGAGCCAGAGGAAGACGATCTGATGGACGAGGACGTTGACGCTTCATCACCTAGGGCACCGATGCCAAAGCTGAAATCGGCAATTACAGGCGGCGGCGGTGGTTCTTCCGCTTCTAAGAAAATCAAAGGACGTGGTTTCCGTGAAGAGACTGCTGAGGCTGAAAGGAATGCTCGCCTTTCTGCTCGATTCGACTCACTTGACTCCGAAGGTGGCCCTGGACCTGAACGATGTTAGTTTCTACTCTAACTCATCTTTTTTATATAACGAAAAGAAGTTGCTATTTCCTTTTTTTAGAATTTTGTTCAAATTTGGGGAAAATGTTGCAGCAGGTTGACAATTCATCTAATGTAATTAATTAGAGTTTTTTTTAGTTCGGTTAGGGATTTGTACTTAGAGAAGCGCTAGTGTTAAAAATTTGCTACCTATAATTGTTTTCTCTATGATTTTGTGACGGTAGGTTGATAGTCGGGATAATGGGTAAAGAGTCTCTAAGGAAATGTTTTAGTCTGGTTAGAGACTTTTATTTAGAGAATATTTAGGTTTAGGATACCTTAATTTTAACAAGTTAGAAACTGCTTGTTCTTATAATTGTTTTTTCTTTTGGTATTTGTGTTTTGGATAAAGGAAAACTGCTGTAGGTTGATAATCCGCGTTATGAAATTACCCTGCAAGGAGTGTGTTTAGTTTGGTTTACAGACTTGAATCTAGAGAACAGCTAACTTTAGAAGACTAAAATTGAATATTTTGGTGTTCACCCTGTTATCTGTGTAGATTTTTTCACGAGGGGCTTTTGTGGTTTTATTGAGTGCATTCCATATGTTTTTCTGTTTTGGTTTAATTTATTTTCTGCTATTGATTAATTGAACGATGTTAAATTGCTTTTGTGAATGACACTGTGTTAATGTTTCACCTACCATTGTGTAAGCATGCAGAATTAGAGAAGTGAATAAAGAAGTTAGGACCTACTTCTAGTAGAAGTTGATTTTGTTCATCTGTGTGTGAAGAAAAAAGCAATTAGAGAAAGGAACACTCAAATATTGCTTGTACTTATCTTCAACTTTGTAGGACCCTGTTACGTTATTTAGAAAGTGGAATAACTTGAAGATTATTGAGTTGAGGTCTTCATTTTCAGAAAGAGTAGAAAGATCATGAAAGAGGGAAAAATGTTTGTACTTAATGTATATCTGTGCTGTTTGGTCCCTTGCTCTGGGCATTTTGCTTATGAGCCTCCAGCTTCATGTTGTTTACATTGTAAATGTGCTAACTAGTTGGATTGGGTTCCAGCTATTACTTTATTTACATCTAAGAAGCACTTAATGGTAGGCTGTATATTTGTCACTTTGTCATTGAGAGAGCTGGCTTTGTATAGCTAATCCAACTTACCCTCAACGGCTCAATTTGGTCTCCAGCACTTGCTGAAGTAGTCAGAGAAGTTGGCCAACAGAACTTAATATGCTGATTTTAGTCGGAGATATTAGTTGTTTGATTGCTGGGTCACCAGCACTTAAGTAATATGTAATTTGTGCTGGGTATCTGAGATATTTTTCAGGTTATGCAATTCTGATGTAATAAACATCCCAAAATGTTTGATAGGTGATGATTCAGACATAGATGGTGTCCCCCCCCCCCCTTTTTTTTTCTTCTTTTGAGATTACCGGTAAGATTAATAAAGGTTTAAATAAGTAGTAGAGAGCTAATGAGAGGAACATCTGCAGCCATTGAAGGATGGATTATTTTAGTCACTGGAGTTAATGAGGAGGCACAAGAAGATGATCTTCATAATACATTTGGTGAGTTCGGGGAGATCAAGAATTTGCATTTGAATCTGGATCGTCGTTCTGGATTTGTCAAGGTGAACTGGCTCTTTTCTTTCTCGGAATGTTTAGCTGCTTCTTTGGGTTCTGGGTGTTGCACATATGATGTTATAAGTTTCTGCGTTTGTCTTGGTTTGGAGTGGTATAGTTTTTATAAAGTTTCCATTTTGACAGGGTTATGCACTTATTGAATATGAGAACTTTGAAGAAGCAGAGAGAGCTATCAGTGAAATGGATGGGAATGAGCTGCTCACTCAGACTATTCATGTTGATTGGGCATTCAGCAAAGGTCCTTTTAGAAGGAGAAATGCTAGGAGAAGGTATCTTCTTGGTTAATCCAATTAGTGTAATTTTGTGTGTAAAATAGCTGTGAAAAAATGTTACCTGAATCAAGGATACACTTTTTCACTTTTAATCAATGTTGGCAAATGTTCTTCCAGAAGCATAAATTTTTACCCTCTTCTTGAGAACAAGTAGGGGTCTCAAATTTATTCGCAGAGATGGGAATAACCACTTTTTAAACATTTGCAACTGGATAAATGTTATGATGTACAGTAATTGTTTTCTTGTGAACTTTTTCACTATAATGCATGTCATTTAACTGTATAGCGTTCATCTCCATAGTAGTGGAATTGTCACTTGCCTCCCTCATATGCTTTTTGTTGATAAAAGTTACCAACCCATTTCCTGTATCCCATGATTCAGCTGTCAGTTGTGTGTGTGTGGAATCAAATGACAACCACCTATTACTAGGACTCCATTTTATTTATATGGCTGGCAGCTGGATAGCTTGCGGATCAAAATTGTCTTAATTTTTTGCCTCATCTTTTGTTCTATGACGTTATAGTAGCTTTTTACTTCTATCAGAGCATTTCTCTGTGGAGGTAATGGACAGTGTATCCTTCAGTTCGCTTAAATTCTCTTTTTTGCTCCCTGTTTTCTGAGGGTACGCATAATTGTTTGATTTATTTTCTCTTACTGTTAATCTAGTTTTGGTCAAATCCCAGCTGAGATCATTGAATTAGGTTTCCCATTTATCATATTGTAGGCAAAAATTGAGAACTTATCCCTCAATACATAACTAGAAAAGTTCCAAAACTGTTTAGCTGAAGTTTGAGTAGGATTAGCTCAATGATTAAAACTAGTTCTCAGTAGCCTTATTAGTAGACAAACTGCAAACTCTTATCAGACTTCTCATCGGGTTTATTTGTCAAGTTCGCCAGCAATTAGAGAGCTATTTGCTTTGCAATATACATATGATTTCTATGGTTGTATGAACATGTGAAGTGATGGATTAGGTTTTCCTAACATCATTATGTTCACAAAATGATTGTCTGAAGATTTATGCATTTCCCACCCTCCCATGGATAGGTGTCCCCAGAGCAGTTTGGGCTTTTATTTAGCTTTTGGAGAGGGGTGCGAAGGTGGTGGAATTGGTGCAAAAAACACTAGGAATGTGTCTGTGGGGTATGGGTTGCCATTTATAGTCAAATATAGGATAGGCACTTCACATTTTCCATTCGAAACTAACACGTGTCTTGTTGGAGATTTTCCTTTTTGGCAAAAAGGGAGTTGGATACCTTATGATGAACTCACACATAACCTGGTTATAAATAGGACTCTATTACAGCAATGGTGTAAGTCTGCATCTGTTTCCTGGAAGTTTGTTAACCCTTGTTTAGTTGTTACAAATGAGCAGTGTCTCCGAGGTGCCATGCAGTTGTAAAGGTGTTTCTAATGTATCCATTTTAAAAAGAACATAGGATGCTTCAGTTTGTCTTTGTTATGCGCAAAATGTCATGATTCTGCTATTAATTGTTGAAGCTACAGACTAATAACTGAGTTGCTCAGCCATATCAATTTGTAAATACCAACTTTAGTTGTTGGTGCCCCCTTCATATTGTTAGAAAAACAGGAAGAGTTGAGAGGATTTTCTAGTCAGTTCGTGCCTTTTTGAGCTGATAGGAAGACTACTGACTTGCGAGAAACTTGTTGCTCTATCGAGTTAATTTAGAGGAAAGTTTATCCTTGTCCTTTTAGATACTTCCCTTTATATGATAAATATTCATTTTTTATGATAGATCTTTATTTCTTATTCCAAAATAGAAAATGAAATTCCTATCCGACTACATTACTGCAAAATCTGTGTTTGAATGTTTGGAACATCACCTATATGGTTTCTGCATTGAAGAACTAACGACTAACATGTAGCTGTCCTCATCCTTGCAGGTCACCACGTAGTCATCGTTCTAGAAGTCCCAGGAGGAGATTCTAGTTTTATGCACACCTATTTGCAAGGATTGTGTCACTGACTTCTAGAGATCAGACTCTATGAATTCCTGGTCTATGCTGTAATTCCATGTGTACGATTGTTCCTTTGCCAGTTTTTCTTTAATTTTCTGTTCCCCTAACTGTGCTCTAAGTGAATGCATCTCGAGCTTGTCTGGTGGTGTGCACTTCTCTGGCCTTTGTGAAAATTTAGATTCCTTTTGAGAATATTCGGAACTTTCCCAGTTATCATCTGAATTGAATATGGTTAATGGTTATCTTGAAGGCGGCATTGTGAGTTGATTGTCATGTAACATTTGTGGGTAATTTGATGTGTTTCAGTAGTGTGTACTAGCGAAAAGTGTCTGCAACTTACCTTTTGAGTACATTTCTTTTAAGGCAAAAGGGTTTGGTGGACCCTTGTACTTGTATGCGTTTGTATTATGAATTCTTCTACTTAACGTTTTATCAATTGAACCAATGATTTTTTTTTTAAACCCTTCCTATCATGTGTAGTTCACTCTTCCTTAAATAAATGACATGTCAAATTCATGTCACATATATTAATAACATGTCATAATTATCTTCATTATCTATTTTTAAAAATTATTAACCAAAATTTTATAAAATAAAAGGTAAAATAATAAATTTTAGGCTTAAGTCATCTATGGCCCCTTAAAGTTGTCCGTATAATTCGTTTAAACACTTCAACTAAGATTTGTACCTATTGAACACCTATGCCCCTTAAAATTGATATCTATTTGACTTTTTTTTTTTACAGTCGATCAAAAATATGATATGTGTGTACTACACTCGCTGTGACATGGTAAATTAATGAATTAAATGATGACATGTGGCATTTGGTTTCAAAAATTTATTTTAAAAATGAATTTCTAAAAAATAACTATTTAGTCTATTTATCTAACTAAATAAATAAAATAAAAAAATCTCAAAAACCCACCCATCCACCCCACGGCAACCCCTTATTTTTTTCTCTCCAGTTGATCCAAATCGTCCCCAACTCTCGGACAAGACGATCCCTCCCTCCCTCAATCGATTTTTCAATTGTAATCCTTTTCTCTCCATCTAGTTTTGGTACGAGGAAGATGAAAAAGGTTTCGTCGGAAAATTTTGAATTTCTATTACCATGACGGAAAAAATGGATTTACTTGACATATTTTTCTGAATTCCATAATTGGTGTTTTTTGGAGTTGAAGAACTCTTCGTTTCTTTTTAACTATCAATTTTAATTCTAGCTTAATTAGTTTACATTTCAATCGTTTCTTTTTAACTATCAATTTTAATTCTAGCTTAATTAGTTTACATTTCAATTTGAAGTGGTGATGTCTGTTTGAGTGACCAGAAATAGATATGAACGGAGGCCGGCTAACTTTTTTAACTTCAATATCTGAAAATCTTCTTTCTTCTTGCAAAATCACATCAATTCGTAGATTCAGAATTCTTCTTTCTTTTTGCAAAATCACATCAATTCGTAGATTCAGAATTCTTCTTTCTTTTTGCAAAATCACATCAATTCGTAGATTCAGAATTCTTCTTTCTTTTTGCAAAATCACATCAATTCGTAGATTCAGAATTCTTCTTTCTTTTTGCAAAATCACATCAATTCGTAGATTCAGAATTCTTCTTTCTTTTTGCAAAATCACATCAATTCGTAGATTCAGAATTCTTCTTTCTTTTTGCAAAATCACATCAATTCGTAGATTCAGAATTCTTCTTTCTTTTTGCAAAATCACATCAATTCGTAGATTCAGAATTCTTCTTTCTTTTTGCAAAATCACATCAATTCGTAGATTCAGAATTCTTCTTTCTTTTTGCAAAATCACATCAATTCGTAGATTCAGAATTCTTCTTTCTTTTTGCAAAATCACATCAATTCGTAGATT
>JAJOOS010005332.1:0-77859 GCA_029582725.1 Solanum chiquidenum | reverse complement strand
GAGAGGCGAGTGAGAGAGCGAGATCTGGGAGAGTGGCGAGCGAGATCTGGGAGAGGGGAGAGAGGGAAACAAAAATATATGTATATATACAATTTTCTCTCGCTTACAAACACAAACGCATTTTATACAATTTGCGTTTATTGTATAAAGTGAGAGAGGCGAGTGAGAGAGCGAGATCTGGGAGAGTAACGAGCGAGATCTGGGAGAGGAGAGAGAGGGGAGCGAAAATACATGTAAATATACAATTTTCTCTCGCTTTATACAAACACAAACACACTTTATACACTTGCGTTTGTGTAAAAAATGAGAGAGTTGAGGAAGAGAACGAGAGTGGCGAGCGAGATTCACCAGGAGAGAGGTGAAATAGCAACAATTTATTATGGGGTACTATTAAATCAAACTATATTTATAGCATTTAATTTGAATTAATAGTTTGCTATTATATACAATTTTTTCTTCTTTTTTTTTTTCATTTTTCTTCCTACTTCCTCCTTAATAGGAGTAATACACTGTAGCTTATCCTTTCTCTTTTTTTTTGTTCCTATCCGATGGAGCCCACATTAGAGTTCGACTAAATTCGAATCGCGCACTGCAGGGTCCATTCGGGGGTGATGCTCCCTAGATTTTCTCCATACTCAGGGCTCGAACCCGAGATCTCTGATTAAGGGTGAAGCACTCCCACCAATGCACCACAATCCATGTTGGTTATTCTTCCTCTCTTTTCCCTTGTTTCTTTGGTTTTCTTCAAAAAAAATTGTCCGTCTTTAAAGTGAAGTCATAACTTATATATTCAGTAAAACCTTTATAAATTAATATAGGTGGGACCATAAAATTTTATTATTTTATAGAGATATTATTTAATCGATAAATTAATATTTATTAATTCAAAGAATGATTTGAGATTTAATGAAGGTTAATTTTGTTTATATCAAAATCATTGTATCTTACTAATTTATGTATCATATTTATTGATTTCACATAAAAAAAAATATTAAACATAAAGTACAACGACTACATCAAAATCATTGTATCTTACTAATTTATGTATCATATTTATTGAATTGTCACTATCGTGCAAAAAAAAAGCATGGATGACAAGTGTGCTTTTTGATGAATATATTCATTGATTTGACCCCAAAATGCATTGTAAATGAGTTTTGCTTGTGGTAGATAATTGTCCAGCTCATAATAAAAATATTGAAGGACTACAAAATGTTGAATTGTTTTTTCTTGTCACCCAACATGACATCCAAAATTCAACCTTGTGATGATGGGATAATAAGAGCTTTCAAGATGTATTATCGTAACATATGTTATCGTAGGATATTAGAAGGCTATGAAGTGAGACAAATTGATCCAACAAAGATTGATGTTTTAGATGCTATCAATTTTGCAATCCCTGCTCGGACAACAAATGTTCAACAAGAGACAATAGCAAATTATTTTCGACACTGTAAGATTCGTTCGGGCGATGCAATCTCAGAGAATTTGAATGATGCTACTTGTGAAAATGTCATTCATGAACTTGAGGTCATGATTAATGATCTCGGTTACCACAATAAAATGGATGTCAATAACCTGTTGGATTATCCGGGTGAAAGTGATACATGTTCAGAGGTCTAGAGCTTAGAAGAAATTGTGGATACCATCGGAAAAGACAATGTTAATGATGAAGTTGAAAATGATAGTATACCTTTGGAACCAGTTACGCGTAGGGAAACACTTATCGCATCTAGAACTCTTCACAATTTTATGGTGCAGTTCGATAAGACAACACCGGAGCTCTTGGATGCAATAAGAAAAGTTAGATATAAGCTTCAACTAGATTTAAATTTTAAGAAAAAACAAAACACAATAGAATCATATTTCAATAAATTGTCTTAGATATATTTGTACTTTTAAAGAATTATTAATAATTTATCATATTAATGGGACCATATATTTATATAGGGGTCTTCTGGAAATATATTATCTTATTATCTTATCGAAATTGATGGTTTTTTCCATTGTCCGAAGAAAAATATTACTTTAGAGAGATTATTAATTTACCGAGTATTAATTTATAGAGGTTTTACTATATATATATTCTTATTTTTAAAATCAAGTGATATTATAAATATCTTATTTTACATGAACAGATTAAATACAAATAATTATTAAAAAGAATTGACTAACATAAAAATTTAAAGTACTTACAATTTTTTCATAATTATATTATGAAATTGAAATATAAAAAGTAAATCACTTACCTATGAAGACAAAACAAATTTTAAAAAGAAACGAAGGACTTTGTTTGAGCCACAGTACTTCTTCCTCGTGTTGCTCTCCCCTAATTTCCTTACGAGATAAATGACTTCTTTAGTTGAGCTCCAGACATAAATTCAAATTGATTCTTGTGAAATTTTTATATATAATATTTATAAGACTAATAATTATAAATTATGATATTATTTTTTATCTTTCAAGTTTTAACAATAAACAATTACGGGTTATAACATATTACATAAATTAAAAAAGGATTTTAAAAAAATGTGAAATACAAATTTGTTTTTTAAAAAAACATTAAAAACGAAAATGTAATTAACAGAAAATTTGAAAATCTTAATGATAATTAATAGGAGGCATAAAATTAGGAAAGATATAACAAAAACATAAAAAAAATTCTTGTTTAGCTCAAGATAGTTATTGGCATTTTCTCTCACCTGTTAATTGTCTTTCAAACAGTTTAGTTTTTTTTTTACAGTATTTGTAACTTTCTCTTTCTCTCAATATTCTCTCTGCTTCGTCTTCGTTTTGTTCTATTAGGAAAAAAAATGTAGTTCATATTGTCATGGAAGGTATCTTATCAATATTAATAAAGTATGGTGGTCGATGAGATCCTTCATGTTAGTGTTTATTTAGAATTTATTTTTGTATTGGCTATATAAATAATACTGTGTAATTTTTTTCTATTTAGTGACAATGCAATGAATTTGTCAATGAATATTTTCTAATTATATATAAATAAAACATTAAAAATTTGATATGGGAAAAGGCTACTGGAAAATGCAATGAATTTTGCGAATGAATACTGATTAAATATGAATTTTGTATAATGTTTTTACTGATTAATTTGTGAATGAATACTGATTTAAAATGTCTACAACTAAATTTCTCCATTCTTTGTATGAACCATTGTTGATTTTTTTATATGACTCTGGTATAAAAATTGACGTAAATTTTGTATGAAATTCGTATAATAGTAAGATCAAATTTGTATAAAAATTTATAATTTTTATGGCACGAATCTGGTTCAATTTTCAATTTTGGCATCATATTGGTATGGAATTGTGCATAATAGTGGGATGAAATTGGTATACTTAATAAAAGACAATTACCAGTTATAAATTGTATGATTTTGTATTCTTTTTGGCATGAATCAGTGTTTACTTTTGACATGAAATAGACATAAAAAGTATGCATAAAAATGGTATGAAATTCGTATACTGATATAACATATGTATAAAATTTATTTACACTTTTGTATCTTGTAATACTAACACAATAATTTATGATGGAACAGAAAAATATGCAATTTAAAAAGTATCGGAGCATAAATTATTGTCGTCTGGTTCAAAAAGAATTGTAGGGAGACCACAACGTGAACGCTGGAAAGGGTTTGCTGATGTGAAATTCAAGAGGTCTAAGGTTATGTGCAGTAAATGTCATCGGGAGGGACACAACAAGAAGACATGTTCAAATTACCCTGCTCAAAAAAAGACATAATTTATTTTTACTTTGTTTTGGTTGTTTGACTGTGGCAAACTTATGCTTTGATTTATTTAGTCTTTCAAGTTAATGAATTATAATTTCAGAACATTTATTATTTTTACTAGTTAATCATTTGTGTATTAAGTGTTTTTCAAATGTATAGTCAAAAACTAGGTAATTGTCACGCCCCAAATCCCATTTAGGCGAACCGGCACCCGTTGCCTAGAAGGCTCGGGAGGACCAACCTGTAATCATGCTCTATTTATGAACATCTAAAGGTGTTGCCATAGTGGATAACATGTTTTCATGAAAGTAGACAGTACTAACAAGCCAAAAGACAGTACACATGACTTGGCTGTTGGGGCCATGATGTCTAAGACACGAGGCACAACCACACTTCACTATACATAGTCTACAAAGCCTCTAAATGATAAAATAGTATGGTGTTAAGGTCGGGACATGCCCCGCCTTACACTCAGCTACTATACAATACCAAGATACATGTTATAGACTCGGAAAGCCTCGAATCAACCTGGAGCTCACCAATAGCCGTTGGATGTCCTGTTTTCTTACTGGGGAAATCTACTAGCTCCTGTACCTGCATCATGAATTGCAGGTCCCCCGAGAGAGACGTCAGTACGGGAGAATGTATTGAATATGTAAGGCATAAAGTATTGTATGTGAAATAAGAACTCAAATGAAATCATATACCAGGGTAAGGATACAAGACCACTTTTTCTCACATTATGGAATCATGTACTTTACATTATTTTCTTTACTTTATCATTCTTTACTTTACACTCTGTGCACGTCATATAATACAAATGACCAGCTGATCAGTGGTAGACATATGAATCGGGATCGACCCATGCTAGACTTTCCTTTAACCCCTGGGATACCACCCATAATATTGGGATCGACCCATGCTAGGTGATTATTCCACCCCTGGGATACCACCCATCAATAAGCAGATTCATTTAATATCTTTTCATTAACATTTGAGATGATTCTTTTGGTGGTCATAGCATTTTGAGTTGTGGGACTATGTAGTCAACAAGTGACGTGTAATAATCATATAATGCAAGAACAACAACATAGAGAGTAGTTACACCATTAATGAAATGCGTAGAAGCTGAAATAATATATTGACCTTATTTAGTTAAAAGGAGAACTTATGTAGGGTATTCAATGTATATGTACAGATTTGACAATGAACATGTGCTGGAACGTGCAGACATGTTAAAAAGTGAGAACAAGGTCATAAGTCGTGCTGGAGCTGGTAGGCTGCCTCTATGTGTCGAGGACGAGTCTAGATTTCATGTTAATTAGTAGGAAATCGAAAAGCCTTACATACCTTGTTGTACCACCTTGTAGTTACCTTGAAGTACCTTCCTTTCTTTTCAAACTAGTATTAGTAGTTACTAAACATGCTTAGGCAGTCCAATCTCACTCAACAATACTGCTCGGACAGCAAATTCGTAATTACCAAACTAAGGGTGTTCTTTCAACCCCGCCTTCTTTTATTGCATTTGTACACTACACAACTATATTTCAATATCAATAATTTACACCTTTTCCAGACATCAACCAAGCTGTCCCCAATATGTTTACACATCAACCTGTCCCAAAACAGTCCTAACAATCCAACATACAATAGAGAACGTGAAACCATAGTTTCCCATCATCATCCCACGAGTTCTTATCAACAGTATACTTAAAATTTCATACTTAGACTCGTGTTTAAGAAAAACAAAGATAGGGCAGTCACTTTACCTTAATTCTTATAACTCGTTTTCCTTTAACTTCAACTCTTCAATAACTTGAGCTTCCCTTGCAAGGGCTTGAGTTTATCCAAGAACCCTAGGAAACTTGTGGCTGCTGCTATGCCTTGAAAGAGAGAAGAGGAGCTTAGAGAGAAATCTGATTCTTATCTATTCTAAAAAATGAGGAAATGGCCAGCAACTTGGGGATTATAAAGGTCTTATTTTTTTCCCCACCTCTTAAGTTTTAATATCAGCCACTAATTTGTCAAAGTGGTCCAAGTAGGTGATGCATCTGCTTTGAAATTGTATATACACAAAATGGGCCCTTTATGTTCTCATCTTGGGCTGCAATCTTTCCTCTTTCTAATATTAACCCATGGTCCAGAATTATACCCTTAATTTGGGCCTTAATCTTTATTGGGCTCAGGTAGTTGGACTTGGTCAGATTGGTCTGAGGCCTCATCTCCATTCCCTTTTCCTTTTTATTTCATTTGGGCCTCAAGTGAGCCCACTAATGTATGAACTAATCTTCCCCATCTACCCAGCCCATTTGGGCTAAGCAAGTAGGTGACACCTGCTAGCTTTATAAAGTCTAACAAGCACCTCAATTCTTTTATTCGTTTTTCGAGCGTAATCTCCTTAATTTAACTCAAAACTTATATACAAGTGATCACCTTAACTGTTAGACTTACATATAGCCCTTCGATCCAGAAGTTAAATACTTCTAAAATTTAACGTTCACTCGATCGTGCGGTATTGCAATGTATGGGAGTTACCCTTATAGCTTTTTTATTGTCACCATTCATCTAGGAAATCAAGTTCATTACTTATACCACCAAGCTAAATCGAGTTCCACATGTGTAGAACTTGCACACGTAAAATACGGGGTGTTACAGTAATGCTGGTATGCAATTGATATCGACCGAAAAAATTAAGTCAAATTTTAGTATGAAATTGGTATACATTTGGTATCCAACTGATGTCCCAGTCCAATCCGAAAATCGAAGGATTGGGGCTGACAACAAACACTCATATGCATGCTTAAGGCTTAATCCTGTTTCGACGGCAAGATTGAAAAAACAACATGTAATTGAGATTTCTACTGAAATAGCTAACCGAAAACTACTTAATGTTGCATCCAATTTTGATATTGAACTGGTATCCCATTGGAAAATTTGAAAAGAGGCAAGTAATTGAGATTTCAACCGAATTAGACAACCTAAAACTAGTTAATGTTATACCCAATTGGTATACATTTGGTATCTAACTGATATCCAATTGAAAAAATTGAATAAAAAATATGTAATTGAGATTTCAACTAAATTAATCAGCCTAGAACTAGTTAATTTGTACCCAATCGGTGTACATTTGGTATCGAACTAATCTCATTGGAAAGATTGAAAAAAAAAATATGTAATTGAGATCTCAAATGAATTAGTCAGCCTAAAACAAGTTAACTTTGTATCCAATTAGTATACATTTTTGTATCCAACTGATATCCCATTGAAAATTGAAAAATCAACAAGTAATTGAGATTTCAACTGCATTAGTCAGCCTAAAATAAATTAATGTTGTATCCAATTGGTATACATTTGGTATCCAAGTGATGTCCTATTGGAAAAATTGAAAAACGAACATGTCATTGAGATTTCAACCAAATTAGACAACCTAAAATAAGTTAATGTTGTATTCAATTGGTATCTATTTGGTATTCAACAGATATCCCACTAGAAAAAAAAAATGTAATTGACATTTCAACCAAACTAGATACATAAAACAAGTTAATGTTGTATTCAATTTGTATACACTTGGTATCCAGAGCATGTTCTTTTGTTATGCGTGGTCCATCATTTTCCTATTTGTATCCGACTTGTTGAAAAATTAATGCTAACACCATATGAAATTGGTATCCAATTTGTATCCATGTGAAAAAATTAAGTATAACAATATATGTTTTTATACTCAATATAAAACATACTTTTGATTTTCAAAAATCATGAACGAAATTAATAAATTTTGTTTAATACTATGCATTTATGCATAGTATATATTGTTGTCAAAAACTGAAAATAAATAAATAAACGACATCCTAAAATATAAACGTGGAATGAAAGTCTAAGTCAATCATATGTATAACAATTGATCTCCTTGGTCTTGGTGCAGAATAATAGGTAGTATCCAGAGCATGTTCTTTTGCTATGTGCGGTCCATCATTTTCCCTTTTCTCTTTTGTCCCTTTCGATTTTGAGGAGTTGCAATTTTCTTTGCTTCTTTTTTCTTCTCCTTTACTGCGCTTTGTTTCTTCTTGTGAGGGTTAACACTCTTGTTCGCCGGATTTGCATTTTTGTTGGTCGAAGACGTTTGAGTCAAGATGTTAAAAGATGGAGCCTCAATTTCAACATTAGAACTCGCTTCTACGAATTTGAGCTCTTTCTAAGTGTATGCTCTTTTCTTTTTTTTTGAAAAGCCTTAAATCTTGATTCTTAGTACTGTGAAAAAAATTTGGCCTTTCTTTTGAGTGTACAACGAAGAAAACTGATTATGGTGAGAGAGATGATTTACTATTTCTAAGAAGAAGAATGAAGACATGAGAGAGAATTTTTTACCTTTGACGGTGATGGGGTGCTGTTTTGGTGTGTGAGAAAGAGAGAAACGTGGTGATGGGGATGACTTGTGACAGTAAAAAAAAAAAAAACTAATATCAATGTAATATTATGTGTGAAAGGTAACAAAATCCCTAAAAAAGGGTAATAGATAATCATTGATTCTCTCTTATTAATTGTATTTATATCACCTATTAATTAAAATTTAATTATATTAGACTAATTATTTAATAAAGTGGAGTTTACTTGATTTTAAATAAAAAATTATCTGTTATAACTTGAAATTAAAATGTTATAAGTAGTAATATTTTAAAAGTACATTTAAAATTTGTAATATTGCCCCTTAAATATATATGTGAGGTGATTTTTCCTTGATTCTTTTATCCAGTTACCTCCACCTTTAATTGAGCTCCTGCGTCATCTTGAAAATAGTCTCATCTTTAGTTGAGCTCCCAGACATAAATTAAAATTGATTATTAAAAACAGCCTCATCTAGTCACCTCCACCTCCCTTTCCCAAACTTTTATAGTATAACTTAACAACTTAATACCATTATAATCATTGTAATTTTGAATATCATCTTTATTCTTTGTACAATGAAATCATTGGTTAAACGTCTTATTGTTATAAATGGCAAGTTACATATTTAGTCTGTCGGTCAAAAAAATTATATCCACTATTCAAATATATGAAAATATTTACTCTATTTTGTATAAAAAATGTATACTTCATAAATACCAATCAATCATAAATAATAGGAAGTTTCTCATATTTTTCTTACACCTTGTTAGGAAAACATTTGGGGCAATTCCATGGTGATATTTTTCTATTTTAATGCGTATGTTGACCAAGAAAATGTTGAGGTAGTATTATTGTGTTATTTTCCCTTTGATTTTTCTAAAAGTATGTAGTGTTAAACTGGAATTAAGATGTGTTCTTAAATAAACTTATATTAACCAAATAAGGAAATATAGACAAGAAATTTGTTTCCTTTCATTGTCGTATTGATTGATTCGATCTATATTTATATATAAACCGAGTAACCTACTATATGCACCCCTCTACTGATCTCTTCAAGAAAACATACATGCACTTGTCGTATAAAATAAACTATATCAAGAATTGCATCAATGGATTGAGGGAGAATTTTGGTGTAATTGATAAAGTTGCTAATTAGGAGACTAAAAGTTTAAGCTGTGAAAATAGTTTTTTATATAGATACAAAATAAGATTGTATATAATAGATTCTTGTGATATGGTTCTTTCAAAATCCTTTGTATATAGTGAGAGTTTTAATGTACTAGACTATCCTTTTAGTTATATCAATGAACTATATTTAACTTGTGTTTGAACATACGATTTCAAATCAACATTTGGATATATGATTTGGGATTATGATTTCAAATTTCATTTGCTTTAAAAAACATGATTTTGGATTTCAAGTAGTGATTATAATTTTTTGAAAATGTAAAACTTAATCGATAAGTTTATATTTTATCAAAAATCATTTTATCTTACCAAAAAAAATACTAATTTTTAAATTTCAAATTTGAACTTAAAATATATCTTAATAAACAAATAAATTTGTGTACATGCATCATATATCCTTTAATCTATTTAGTGTAAATATAAATAAGTTATTTTTTTTCCGTAACCCCTCTAATCTTTTTAGGAAAAAATGTGTCTATTTTTCAAGCCAAGAGATTTCCATTTCTTTTCATATAGTAGTAAAAAATTCTTAGGAAAAAAGCCAAACGGAGACTTGACTTAAAATGAGGACGGGGTAAAGCCAATAAATATCCGCCACGTACCCCCTCACAACCCCCTCCCCCCGCACACACGCAACAAGAATTTCCTCTTTATTGCCGAAGATTGCATTTCTTCATCAGTCTCCCTTACACAGAACCAACTCTTCCTTCACCATTTTTGAACTCATCACTCTCAAATCCAAAAAAAAAAAAAGTTTCTCTGAAATAAAAATCTCAAACTTCATCATCAATTTTTCAAGTTTCATCCTCCGGAGTTGATTTGCTTGTTGATCAGAAAACGGCTACACTCTGCTATTTCTGTGAGTTTTTTTTTTTTTTCATCTAAAGGTGCCGATCATGTTTTTAGTTGTGATTTCATCTTTGATTCTGTTTTGAGATTTTGTTTTTTTGCAACCAGAATTACTGATTTTAATTTTTTTCGTTTTGTGTTCCTGTATTCCGATTATATGGCATCTGTTTTGATACATTTGATAACTTCCCCAAATTCCATGATGGAGGCAGAATTTTCATTATGCAAATCATGCTATTTACATGATTCAACTGACTCTTCTAAAAAAGCTACTAATTTCACTAGCAGTTGAATCATATCATTTAGGTGGAGGTCAAAGGGTTCAACCTTTATTTAAATCATGCAAAACAGTTTAATTTTCCGTCGATAAAGCCCTTCGGCCTTTTGCTAACTTCGCCCCGATTTGAATCCCTCATTTTCTCCGTTTTCAATCTATTTTTGAATTTTTTTTGACACAAAATTTCATTGATCAATTTGAACGGCATATCTGTATAAATTTTTTGATGGACTGATTCGATAATTCATAAATATATTAAATGCTAATTTTGCCAATTCTAAAGAATTAGACCTTGAATGGGTCATCAGTTGCTGTTGTTGCATGAAATTATATGAACACTGGGAATTTAACACACGTATCTAATAGATAGAGTTCACCATTTTCTTACGGAATTTTTCTTTTTCGTTTTATTTATATTGTGCGTGTGTGACTCAGCGAGAATAAATTGGTGGTTTTCTAATATATTAAGACTCGAGTCAAGTTGACTAGGAAATGACGTGCTGTTTACGTGTCATAGTGATAAAGTTTCTTTCGTTTTAATTTATTTGTTTTATTTCAATATGTCACGTAGTTTAAGAAAAAAAATTGAATTTTGTGATTTTTAATTTGACATGGTGTTTATATTATATATTTTCTAATATTGATAGTGTTATTTCTTTATTACATTAGGAAAAATAATACATACATTAGCTTTTTGTGTTACTAATATCTTGTTTGGTACATTTTCTCAACATATCTCTTAGTGGGTGTTTGGATTAATTTTTTTAAAATGACTTATAAATTAAAAGTCACAAGTTGGTAACAATTAACTTTTGACTTTTTATTTTTGTTTTATACTTTCTCGGCTTTACAAAGTACTTTTGAAGCTATACAAACACTTTCAAAACTAAAAAAAAATGTTTAAAAGCCAAAGTCACTAAAAATAAGTCAATTCAAACATCCACTTTATTATACACTTTATTTGGTATCAAGATATGAATAACTAATACATAGAAATTTATTATAGTAGTCATGCAAAGAGTTTTAGTGCATTCATTAGCATGATTAAAAATATAGTTACCACTCAATATGTTTTCAACATCCTTACCACTATTTTTGCATATAAATATATTTTCTTAGAAATTATGTAATTATATGTTATTTTTAATGAACCAAATCAAACACTGCATATGACTTAATATCTGCATAACTAATACTAATATTACTAATATACCTTATCCAACATTATTCTTATGTAGCCTATCAAACCATGTCTCACTCCTGGTTTCAAATTTGTCTTTTTAAATTTTCCTCCCTATTATGCAAAACTTGATCCCCAAGTAATTTTGGTACATTCCTTTCAACTACAGCCAAGTGGGAATAGACTCCACAATAATGATGATTTCAATTCTTTGTTGCAAAGTCTCGGTCAAATTTGCATGCGTTGACAAAACTAGTTGTCTTTGTTAATAGGGGCAACACATAGATAGCATGAATTATTTGCCAATCTTCCTATTTCGTTTTGTTTCACTAATTTTCTACATTAAATTAGTATGTCTAATAATTTAGTCATCATTTTATTGTATGACTTATAGTAAGATAAAGTTTTGAATAAGAATGATGATATTTGTAATAATTGGATAGTACTCTAGGATGTAACCTAAGGATTAATAAAGTGGATTAGAAATGTTGAGGTCCCAGATTTAAATATCTATTAGAGATTTTAAATCTAAATACATATTTTTCAAACTTTTTATAATATTAAGAAATGAAAAATATAGTAGGCTTAAGAATTGTTTTGCTTAGAATAGTAAATGTTGCAATTATGTTTATTTGCCAGGAGGCTGCTGGGGCATGATGTCCAGCAATACTCCCTTTTTTTACTGATTATACTGATCATTTGGTAATGAAAATAATAATATTATTTTTTTGTTTTTTGCTGGCCAAATATTATTTAAACATCAAATGTTGTTATAGGTGTATATTTTTTTTTGTTATAGGTGTATATAAGTGAACTTATAACAATCAAAAGATTTTGTTGTAGAAAAGGTTGAAAGTATTTGGTAGTTGGAATGATGGAATTCTGGTTTTGATATTTGGTAGGTGAGTGAAAAGTATTTTTAGGAGAAAAATATATATTAAAAATTAATAATCAAATTGAATAGTATTTTGATAAAAAAAAAATTGAGTATTAGAAATGAATAATAATGTACAAGTGTTAGATGAAGATGAAATTAAATAGTTAAGATAATTCTCTCTGTTTTTATCTTCAACTTTTTTGCAGAGAAAAAGACTAGACATTGCTCTGTGATTGTGATTCCATGGGTCGTTTTCCCTATCAATAATTTCACTCTTTTGTCTTTTCCTTTCTGTGTTTTCAATGAGTGAAATGTGTTTTTGATTCCATTGTTTTCTCCATCTTTTTTTGTTTGCTTTTGATGGGGTTCTTCATACGAAATTGTTTATAATTAGTGGCTTTATATGAAGAAATATATGAATCTTGGAATTTAACTCTGCTCTTTTTTTATGATACAATCTGTGCTTCGATTTTCTTGATGGCTTTTTGTTTCTCTTTTTTTGTAAATAAATATAATATCTTGACAGGACATTATATCAGCAAGAATTAGTGTTCCTGCTATGCTAGTGAACCGTATGTGAGCTTTTTGTAAATCTTGTTAACATGATCCCAATATGTGAAAACAGGATATCTATTTCAAATTCTTAGTCTTGAGGGGGGTTGACCATTAGTCTTTGATAGTAATAGTTTTCTTGGCTTGGATTTAGTAATGTACAATATATGATTCTCGGAGTGACTATTTTCTAAACGCAGAAAAATGGAATTCTCTCAAGCAGATTACATGAATGATGACTCTGACGATAATTCTCCTTGTATCTTCAAGGGATTTTCCTCAGCAACTACATCTCAGAGGCGCGGTATTCACTGGGTATGTTCAAGTTCTTTATGAAACATTGATCTTTTTTTCCATAAAAAGAGCACATAGGTAGTACAACTTACCTGCAAAGAGTAAAGGAGCAACTATTTTCTATATTTATTGCTTGTTAAGGCCTTCTCCTTTTAACAATTGTGCTGTATGCATTTCCTTTGTGACTTAAGACAGCAGTTAAAATGGACAATTTTGTTAGTTCTGAGTCATGTCTGGCAAAACTATTGAATAAAAGTTTGAAGCGTTCTTTTGATGATTAGTGGTGGCGCCTAGTTCTCATGTATTACCATATTCTTTTATTTTTGACGATGAATGCACTTGACTAACAATTCATGCAATATACAAGCTTCAATTAATTGAATGTCCCGTTATGTTTCAAGATGAGCCACTCTTTAGTCCCTGTTTCCTTTATAGCGTCTTCTTTTAGACGAAGAAGCAAGGGAAAGGGTCTATGAGAGCAAAATATCTTGATTTTGAGAAGTGAACTCTCTTGTACCGCAGCTTGCAGGATATGACTTTAAGACTAAGGCTTACCAGAAGGTAGATGAATTTCCTGCACACATCATAAGAGAAGGGGATAAGAAGATAAAAGATGTGGTGAAGGAGCATGTACTCCCTTTCCTTCCTGCTAAATCGCTTATGAAGTTTAAGGCTGTGTCCAAAGATTGGGATAAATGGATAGCTAGTCCCTTATTAACCCACCAACAAAGTTTCTCTTTCCAGAGTTTTTCGGGCTACTTTTATCAAAATATGAGTACATGGGATAGGAATACTATGTTTTTATCTCTGGACCCTTGTACAATTGGAGTTCCCAGCCCAGCCCTTGATTTCTTGCTTGAAGTTGTCAAAATTCTAAGCTCTTGCAACGGGTTGCTCCTTTGTCAGGGGTCAGAGAAGTATTATGTTTGCAATCCTGCAACCAAAGACTGGAAAATTCTCCCCCCTCCTCGGTACTATCATGGGGATGAACCGGCCATTGTTCTTGCATTTGAACCTTCTCTGCGTAACATTGAGGCATATTATCATGTTATCTGTGCATTTCCTATGCTTGATCAGCCAATCATCGGATTTGAGATTTACTCTTCAGAATCAGATTCTTGGAGCTGCTCTTCTGCATACTGTTCTGATCTAGAAAATCCGTGTCTTGTTGGTGGGGGTTTGTTTATGAAAGGGGTTGCTTACTATGAGACAAAATCAAACGAAGTATTGGCCTTTGATGTGAAAGAAGAGATCCCTGCAATTATATCTTTACCTATTCAAGTTGGGAGGGATGGATCCTTAACACAGATGGACGGTGAGCTGAGCTACGTTACTGCTTTTAATGAATGTGAAAATGTCTTCTTAATAGATATCTACCAAGGCATGGAAATGAGCCTGAAGCGCAGTGTTAGCATCAATCTTGGACCCGAGAGGACTCTTACTTATGCGTGCAAGGTACTACCCTGTGTTAACAGTGATGCTGTGGCTATTCAGGTTCGCGAACACATATACTTGTATCACATCAGGGAGCAGAAAGTTGAGTGTATAGCAAGTCCAAACGCATTCGGTTCAGCCAAAAAGTTCCTGCCCTACATAAACAGCCTTGCTAATGCTACATTGAACTGAAGCCTTTTGAATCTCTGATTACATTATGACTTGGATGGTGTATAAAACTAAGTTGACATTCTCTTTTTTGTGAACAATGAATTTTGTCTAAGGAGCTGTTTCATGTGGATAGTGACATTCTTATTATCTTTCGTCTCAACATGAATATTTATTTTATTTATTCATTTTTGTGCTTTATTTTTCAACTGTAAATTATGGTATATTCACCCACAGAAATCATAATGAGTGTTGTGCACAATGTATAATGCAAGAAACAATTTTATTCAAACATGTTAGGTTTTATCAAGTTAAATCAACAAACTCTGTCTCATTTCTAACACGATGATGACATTTGCTAGCTTGTCTCCCTTTCTAATATCTATGACCATTTCTCTGATCAGTAAGCTATTTGTAACCATCATAAATTCGGATTGGTTAGCTGATATCAGTTTGGGCAATACTAATTCCAGTTTGTCAATAACTTTGGGCATAATCTTATTAATGAAGTTACTATTGGTCTCATATCAGAAAAAAAGTATTAATATTATTAAGAAGGATTAGATTAGTATGATTAAGCTTAAACCAAGTTGTCATACTTTATAGATGCTAACCGAAAAGTGCCTATTTGTGAAGCAGACTTTTGATGCAATGCAACCACTAGGAATACTCCAACGGAGAAATGCCTTGGCCCTTGGTAAATCCAATGAAAATTAACCACGTAACCCCATTCCACAAAAATATAGTTACTCGTTTATTTTTACTTGTCTATTCTAAACTTTTCACGCTTTTTAAAAATCAAAATACTTAATGAACAAGTAAAACAAATTTTACTTTACTCCTCTATTTTGAACTTTACACACATTTTTAAAACAAAATACTTTGGCCCTGTTTGGAAAGTCACACTAGTAATTGAATTTGGTGTAATTGAATATTATTACACAGTCTGACATGTTTGGTTGGTCATGTAATTACTTAGTTTGGTTGGCCAGGTAATTACTTGATCAACATGTAATTGAATGTAATTGAAGTAGGTAATTATAATTACAAGCTGGTTACTTTTTAAATTCTTGTTTTTTTTTTGTTTTAATTTATTTTTTATTATTAATACTTTAAATTCTTTTTTTTTTTTTTATTCTAATGTTTTTTTAAAATATATTTTTTATTATTTATATTTCATTTCCTTCTCATTCTCAACATTTACTTCATGTGATTCCATGCAATTTTTATACATATATTTTTTTTCATTAGCATAATTTTGATAGTATTCTAATTTTAAAATTAAAGTAGAATTCATTGTTGAATAAGGTTATAGATTTACATTCTCCTTTTCTTTTAAATCATATTTATGTATGTTATGTTGAAATTTGACACGAGAGTATTATGTTAACTTTTTTGTTTTAGATTTAAAATTTATGTTATATTTTCAATTTCATTTGTTTTAGGAGTATTGACTCGATAGTTTACAGTGCAAGCTATTCTTTTAGTTAGACTTAATAGATTATCCTTTGTCAAATATTTTTATAATGTTTTGACATTATATTTATAATACTAATCTTTTTATCAAACATGTATTTCATAGAAATTTTGTACTTAAGTTTTTGTGATTAATTTAATTAAAATATACTAATTTGAAAAATATAAATTAATTATTTTTTTATAATATTAGTCAAGAACATATGTTTATTAATTATTATATTTTTAAAAGACAATATATATTTTAAATATTTAATTTAATATCATTTATAAATCACTTATTTGTCTAATATTATTTTTTTTAATTTTAGATAATTAATTTTTATTTTTATAATTCAATATAACATTATGATTAACATTGTAAGTAAATATGTAGAATTTGACACACATATACACATATATATAACTTAATTTTTCGATAAAAAATGTCTAGTTGAAGGAGTTCCAAGTTCGAACCCCAAATATAGCACAAAGCTGATAATTACTACGGTTACACCAATTCCAATTAGCAAGTTCATTTCCGACGGACCCCTTAATGAACAAGTAAAAGACTGGTTCCTATATATACTAGGAAGGTATCATTTTTCAACTCAACAAAAGCCACTGCATTGCTTGTTTAAAATCAAGATTCTTCAGGTGGCTTTTCTTCTTCCAGAAAATAAGACTACTGCACATTGCTCTGTGAGTTCGATTATGATTGCATGTTTTTTTTCCAAGAACTTGGTGTTTTCCCTATCAATAATTTCATTCTTCTGTCCTCTGTTTTCATTTTATTTTTTTGTGGGTGTGATCTTCTAAGAACGAACGTCTCTTTCATGGGTTCTTGCCAAATTGGGCCTGTATGAAATTAATTTATATGTGTCTTGGAATTTAATTCTGTCTGCTTTTTTATAAGATGCTCTGTTCTGTATTATATTGAAATTCTGTATGCTCTGTTCTGTATGTATGAGATTCAAATTCTTAGTCGCGGAGATTTGATGAGTAATAGTACTAGTTTTTTCTGATTACAACTTTTCCAAGAAAGAAGAAAAATTATTGGAATTTAGCTACTTACATTGCCAAATGCCAATACATGACTTTTTCTAATTGCAGAAAAATGGAATTCGACTACATTAATCATGACTCTCACCATAATTATCATAAGGTATGTTATGTTTTAGCCCTTTTTTCTTTTTCTTTATACCTCAGATTACTCTCTTTTACGTGTCCCCTCTTCAACTGCAGCTTGATTACTTTAACAGCTTCATTTCTTATGAACTTTCTCCGCACGTCGCTCTGAAGATAAAAGATGTGGTGAAGGAACATGTGCTTCCTGCTAAATAGCTTATGAAGTTTAAGGAGCTGCTCTTCTGCACGGGTATCCGTGTTTTGTTGGTGGGGGGTTTGTTTAAGACGAAATCAGACCTAGTATTGGCCTTTGATGTAAAAGATGAGATCCCTACAATAATATCTCTACCTGTTCAATTTGGGAGGCATGGATGGAAGGTGAGCTGTGCTACGTTACTGCTAATAACAAGAGTGGAAATGTTTTCTTAAATAGATATCTACCAATTAGGCATGAAAATGAGCCTGAAGCGCAGTGTTAGCATTAATCTTGGACCCGATAGGAGTGTTACTCCAACGCTTCGAGGTACTACCCTCACCCTGTGTTAACAATGATGTTGTGGCTATTCACATTGGCCAATTCATATACTTGTATCATATGAGGGAGTAGAAAGTTGAGTTTATAACATGCATGTCCATGATATAGCGGCCTGAAGGAGCCTTAATTCACTATGTTCATTGTTTTTTCCCTACAGTAGGAAATCACTGATTTTACCTATTTCAGTCTATGAATTTTCATTTTTTGGTTCATGTAGGCGTATTCGTACGCCATTTCTGTCAATATATTAATAAGAAATGCAACAATTATAAATAAATGAGGACCGTGTTTCATTATTTATTTTAAAGAAGCAACGGTAATATGACAATTGTGGGGTAATCAAACAAGAAAGCACAAAGACAAGGAGGAACTATAATTCTGGGAATAAGAATAACTAACTAATGATGTTAACTCAAATTAGAGGTGTTAAATGGCAAGATTTGGCAAGAGAGAGAGGCCCCCTTCTTTTGAGGAACACTCCAAGTATTGTTTTGAGGGGGTTGGGGCTGGGGAAAACTGCTAGACTAAGATGAAAATTTTACAATGTTAACATTTCTCTCTCTGTTCCATTTGACAATCATTATCCATTCTTGTTCTTCATTGAGGTAAGAATCTTTTATTTATTTATTTGCTTCTTTATTCCCATATAATGCAAGTAACATTGTTCATGGAAATATCGTAGGGACATCGTTGAGAAGAGCAGTTAACGGGAGATAGATATTGAGGGATTTTTTATCATTTGTTAAAAATATGGATTCATCTCCTGGTACTGCTTCCTCCAATGATACGGATTCTAAAGAAACCCCTTCTTCAAATGGAACTCCGCCTTCATCTTCAGATTCAAAAAATGATTCTCCTTCGTCTTCGTCTTCGTCTCCACCACCAAAAAATGAATCTCCACCTTCATCACCACCACCACAATCTCCTCCTCCATCTCCACCTCCAAAAAATGATTCTCCTCCGCCTGCTTCACCACCACCATCCTCTTCTGAATCTAATTCATCACCATCAAAAGATAATAATGATAATAATAATCAATCCCCAAATCCTTCTTCTAATACACCTTCACAATCACCACCACCATCATCCACGTATAATACTCCATCAACCCCAAATAGTCCTAAAAATCCTCCATCATTTCTATTATTTTCTCCACCACCACCTGTTTCTTCACGTGAATCGCCTGCACCTCCTCATGCACATTTGTCTCCTCCTCCACGCTCAGGATCTAATCAACCATCACCTGCAAACTATGATTCCTCAAGTACTGCTGGTATAGTAGCTGGAATTGCTGTCGGAGGCATAGTCATAATTGCATTAATCATTCTATGTGTATGGTGTAGTAAAAGGAAGAAGAAACAGAGATACTATATGGCTCCTGGACCTAAAGGTATGTTACACAATTACTAATTAATAAAGGGGTTGTTTAAAGCATAGTATTATTTTGTTCGATTAAATATGTTTTTGATTAGGTGGTGATCCATACTACAATAACAACAATCAATGGAATAGACGTCAGTCGATGGATCATGTAATGAAGGTACCACAAAGTGAAATGGGGACTCAGAGTGGTTGGGCTGGAGCTACTCCACATCAGCAGGGAGCTAGTTCAAGCGGTGAATTTGGCTCAGGCCAAGCAGTGCCATTGCCTTCTCAATCACCTAACATGGGACTTGGTGGTTTCTCCCAGAGCCAATTCAGTTATGAGGAGCTAGCTAAGGCCACAGATGGATTTTCTCAGGCCAATCTGTTAGGACAAGGTGGTTTCGGATACGTGCATAAAGGTGTTTTGAATGATGGAAGAGTGGTTGCCATCAAGAGTTTGAAAGCAGGAAGTGGACAAGGAGAACGAGAATTTCAAGCTGAGGTTGAGATCATTAGCAGAGTTCATCATCGTCATCTTGTGTCCCTCGTTGGATATTGCATTGCTAATGGACAACGCATGTTGGTCTATGAATATGTTGACAACAAAACCTTGGAGTTCCACCTTCATGGTACATTCTTTACTATTCAATACTCCCCACTTCTTCTAAGATCATGTGAATCATATTCTGAAATTAAGAGAATTCTTTTCCTATTTGATTCGATTCAATATATTTCTTAATTCTAGTTTTGATAAGGGGGTGAAATCAAATTCATTATTGCAGGAAAAGGTCAACCTGTCATGGATTGGGAGACCAGACTTAAAATTGCTTTGGGATCAGCTAAAGGACTTGCTTATCTCCATGAAGATTGTATGAACATCCTAATCTACACTTTCACCTCTCTCTTTATCTCTCTCTCTCATTTCTTGATATGTACATGCAGGCCAATATAGAATTATCCACCGCGACATCAAGGCTGCAAATATTCTACTAGACCTCAATTATGAAGCCTTGGTAATTAAATGATCAGCCACATTTGATATGTCAATGAAAATATGAAGAACAAGTTTTATGTTAAAACCTCGCGTTTTTGTTTTAGAAAGGTTTATTAACCATCACAATGCCTTGAGATTTAAAGGAAAATTTTGGTTTATTAGGTGGCAGATTTTGGATTGGCTAAGCTTACTTCGGATAACAACACTCATGTATCAACTCGTGTTATGGGAACATTCGGGTAACTACTTTTTAAAACTTTTTTCTGTGAAAGTAGTCTTATAAAACTTGTATTCAACAATCAGAACCAATTATGCATTTTAACATACTTCAGATGTCTCTAAGCAAGAAAGTTACTTGCAGGTACTTAGCTCCTGAATATGCATCAAGTGGCAAACTAACAGAGAAGTCAGATGTGTTTTCATATGGAGTCATGCTGTTGGAGCTCATAACCGCAAAAAAACCTGTTGATCCTAGCAATATGATGGAGGACAGTTTAGTAGATTGGGTTTGTTCTATATCCTCAGTTCACATTTGATTGCGCCAAGATGTGCTTAGACTTTCAACTTTTGCTTGAGGTATTGATCTAATATATGAATGTATACAGGCTAGGCCCCTTCTTACAAGAGCACTGGAAGAGGAAAAATATGATGGATTGGTAGACCCACGTCTTGAAGGGAACTTTGATACAGATGAGCTACATCGCATGATAGGTTGTGCTGCTTCTAGCATTCGCCACTCTGCTAAAAGACGTCCCAAAATGAGTCAGGTATGATTACCCTCTCTAGAATAATACTACATATTTACATTATATTTTAACATTCCTTGTTTTCTGTTAGAGAGTCCCACATTGGTTGGGCTAGAGAAATCCTCCTCTCATGAGCTAGTTTTGGGGTCGAGTTAGGCTTAGGTGTCATATCTTTACATGATATCAGAGTCAGATTCATCCCCATTTGGACAAAGTGAGTAGTTTCAGTTATAAATATTATGTATTATGAACAGATTGTACGTGCATTGGAAGGCAATTCATCGTTGGAGGACTTGAACGATAATCCAAAACCAAGCAAGGTTCCTAGCTTTGCCGCGTCAAATGGGGCACCCACTCAGAGCTATGATACTGGTATGTATAATGCTGACATGATGAAGTTCAGGAAAATGATTATGCCAACCCAAGAATTCAGCAGCAGTCCAAGTGAGTAATGAATCAATCCTTCTTCCTCCTCCTCAAGCAACGATTCAACTCACGGGCAAGGGTAAAAAAAGAATGTACCTAAAGCTTGAGATATTTTTTCAAAACATATTCTTGGCTGGAACTGATAACAGAGATTTGGGATTACAAAAATTAATGTTTATGATGTACATTCACTCATATCTTGATTTGAATAACAAAGATTATAGGATCAGAATACAATTATACCTTTTTTTGTTTCAATATGTACAGCAATTCACATACAATTTATTCCTACAAAAATGTTGAAGATCTTTATGTTTACCATATAGTCATCTGTTTGCTATTTGTACTCTTATATTTGATGTCCATTTGTAATTACAAAAATAATTTATGTATCAAAATCTTGTCTTTTTTTTTGAGTAATTTATTTTTAACTTTATCAAAAGTTTGCTTTAAAAGATTTCATTGTGCTCTCAGAGACAGAGTCACAATTTCTGTTTGTTACAATCAACAGTTTCTGTTATTGCCGTATACATTTCTCTGTTTCTAAATAATTTAACTTCAACGTTTCATTTTATTCGGATAAAATTAGTTATAATCACATAAATATTTTAAATTGCAAATTTCAAAAGTATTTTTAGGAAAAAGTGACAAATAAAAATGAATGGAGGGAGTAATATTGTACATTGGATGACGTGATATAAATCTCATATTATATTATAAGTGGGAAGATTCAAAGCTCAAAGTTAAATTATCATATTATCATTATATTAAAACAAATGTTATAAAATATAATTAAATAGTATATAGTAACATATTGCTCCTCAAATGTAATAAATATTGAATTACTTATCCTTCAAAAAGTTGTCTTCTTTATTATATATATCAAAAAAAAAATAAAAAACGTGGGACTCAAAATAGTAATTACTATTATGAAAGGTTGTTTTTCGCGTTAATGCAATAAAAATCATTTTCCGTGTTAATGCAAGATTGCACAAGTTAACCAAGAGATTTACATTAATCAACATATTTCCATTGCAATTTAAAAGCAAGATTTTAAAAGATTTGTATTGAACAATTTAATAAATAACTCATTTAAATCGGTACATGAATCAAATTCACATTAATAGTCAATTTCTATTTTTCTGTAAAAATCAAGAATATTTGAAGAGTTTTTCAGTAAAATAAATTTGATATGGACTAAAATCATTGAACTAATTTAATGCAAATTAATTTTATCTACTCAAAGGGCACTGCTATAAAATGCCTAAGCATGATCTTCATGTAAATGATAAGAGGAGGATGAGAGATTATCATGAAAAAAACTAATTTTGCTCATCATTTTGAATGTGTAATAATTTCCTCTTATTTTTATCCGCTCCTCCTTATCCAATCTAAGTATTTTATATGTTCTTTTTTTATATTTTAATATACTTTCTTATGATTTTGTTTTCCTATTGAAATATCTTGTGTCCTACATGTCCGTTTGTGGCAACGTACACACTGTCTCCACTATATTATATAAATTGTAGCAAACATGTCCGTACTATTTTTTTAATATATATAAAATTAATTAACAATTGCAAAAAATATATAATGGTACTCCTTAAATTTTCATAAAAAAGCTTTACCGCATAAAAAAAACTCATACAATTTTCACTCTAATATCCATATGAAAACTCATACAATTTTTCAGTGTAAATACCCTTATTATTGAAGCCCATTAATATTTAACCTTAAATACCCCAACTTTTGAAGAATCCACAATGGGAAAGGAAAAATTGAGATATGCACCTACTGTTTCGTTATCAATCGAATATTAGATTACTAGAGATTACCTAGAGAGGGACAAAGATAACCCAATATTTTCAAGTACTTGGCATGATTTGTGCAGATCATAATGAATGAGTGATATTTGTATGAACTTCTTCGGTCTTTTCATTCTTTAAATCAATTCATTCAAGTCTGTAATTTAATAACTAGTGTAATATATGATTAGTATGTAGAAGGTCCTTCAATTTCTTTTCCATCTGAAACTGAGTGGCCATTGAAAGTCTCCTTCCATGGTTTCAATGGATGGAGGGATCAACTAATAAAATGGAAAGAATGGGTGCAAACGATTGAGTGTATCCATCACCCTGTATGGAAAGCTGCAGGGATTTATGAAGCTATCAAGAGTTCAGTTTATAGAGTCCAGATGGATCAAACATTTGATTTTTGGGTTAGTTAAAAGGTGGTGGTGTGAGACTAACATTTTTGTGTTTCAGTGGGGTGAAGCTACTGTTACTCTTGAAGCTATGATATTTTGGGAGGCTTCTCTGTTTTGCCCCCCCCCCCCCTCAATCCCCTGAGTTGGTAGAGATTGAAGAAAATCTTGAAAATGCGCGAATGAAGCTTATCAGATTGAAGACTAATAATCAGAGTAGATAGTTGATTATCAAGATTTGTGTTTTCGGGTAAAATAGGTGCTCATGTTTTCTCAATAACTGTTAATTTGGCAAGAGGTATGCGACTAACGCTAGTTGCATACCTCTTGCGAGATTAACAACTATTGAGAAAATAGGAGAACCTATTTTACTTGGAAGCACAAATCTTGATAACCAAAGAGAAAGAAAAGCTTCATGCTCAAAATCCCTACCACTGTTCATGAAAAAATTCAACCATCTACTTTGATTATTAGTCTTCAATTCGATAAGCTTCCTTCGTGCACTTTCAAGATTTTCTTCAATCTCTACCAACTCAGGAGATTGAAGGGGAAACAAAACAGAGTCACTCAAAATAGAGAAGCCTCCATCATATCTTCAAGAGTAATTGTAGCTTAATCCCACGAAAACAAAAAAGTATTAGTCTCACAACACCACCTTTCTACCAATCCAAAAATTAAATTTTGATCCGTTTGGACTCTATAGATTGAACTTTTGATAGCTCCATAAATTCCTACAGCTTTTTATACAGGATGATGGATAGACTCAATCATTTGAACCCATTCTTTTCATTTTATTTGTTGATCCCTACATCCATTGCAACCATGAAAGGAGACTTTCAATGGCCACTCAGATTCGAATGGAAAAAGAATTAAAGGATTTATACAAACATCACTTATTCACTATGATATACACAAATCATGCCAACTACTTGAAAAAGTTTGGATTATCTTTGTCCCTCTCTAGATAATCTCTAACATTTTCAAAAGCTATGTATATTAGAAAATTTCCTATTCTTCTATCCACATTCAATATTTATCAAACTTATGAAAACATGTCATGTGTTGATACAATTTTTTTATGGAATACTTAACTTATCACGATAAATTAATGAATTTTGATATAAACTTAACTGTTGAAGCACACAAATTATTGGTTTATTAGCATTTTAATATTAATATTTTGTATATTAATTTGCTAAAACTTAGTATAGCCATTCTGCCATGAAGATGGAATAGAGGGCGTGGGAGTTACATGCATTTGTGCCTAATTACTTAGTGGTCAATTAATGACCATAGGCATTATGCACTTTGCTACTTTCTGTGAACGTTGGAAAGTTGGCCGTTGTGCAACTCATGCACTTGCACGTTGAGGGGCATTTCTTGCCCACATTATTTTTCACTCTTTATTCCTCCATTATACCTTGTAACCTATGTAACTCTTAAGACCATTATCTTCACTATTTACTACACCATTATCTTCATATTCATTGCTAGGAAGACTTCTTCTAGTATAAATGGTAGTGGTCTTCATTTGGTTAAGAGATAAGAAAAATATTGAATGCATAAATTTTATCAAAAAAGAGAGTTCTTATTAGTTGAAGGAATGTGTTCTTTTAGTGGAGCTTTGGACTCAACTCTTGTCCAGAGTTGTTGAGTTATACTTTGTGTGAAGGCTGTTGCATCCTGGAGGGGACAAGTCAAGAAGGACTACTGCTGGACCAGTGAAAAATATTTGCTGCAGTGGGCTTGAATCTCCTTAAAGAGAGCGAGATATCCGCGCCTCAGCTTGAAGAAATTTTATTTCTTCATTTCATTTTCAATTGTAATCTTGTAATTATGTTATATTGTAATTTTCACTAACAATTTTAAGGAGATTCACCATGGCTACAATTGAAAAAACTGCGGATGTCAAGATGGGACACCTTAACAAGTCATTTCGGTTCAATGGTAATCATTTCAAAAGATGGAAGGGTAAATTATTTTTCTTCTTAAGTCTTCTCAATGTTTCTTATGTGTTAACTAAGAAGAATCCTAATAAAGTTGATGACACCTCCATGGATGATGATGAACTTATTTCTCATCATGAGAAAGTGAAAAAGTATGATGGTGATTCCTATAAGTGTCGGTATTATCTTCTTAATTGTCTATCTGATAATTTTTATGATTATTATAATAGAACTTACTCTAGTGCAAAGAAAATTTGAAAAGCATTGCAGAGTAAGTATGATACTGAAGAGGCGGGAGCGGAAAAATATGCGGCTAGTAGATTTTTTCGTTTCCAAATGGTGGACAATAAATCAGTGGTAAACCAAGCTCAAAATTTTATAATGATTGTTGGAGAGCTCAGGTCCGAGGAGGTTAAAATTGGAGATAACCTTATTGTTTGTGGCATAGTAGATAAACTTCCACCTTCATGGAAGGAATTTCAAAAAACTATGTGTCACAAACAAAAGGAAACCTCTCTTGAAACCTTGATAATGAAAATCTGCATGGAAGAAGAGGCAAGGGGACAAGATGCACTTTTACAAACAGAAGAGAGCAACATCAAAACGAAGGTAAATTTAATTACTTCAAATAATGCTACTCCCGAATCTCACAAAAATACTTCTTTGAAGCCTAAGAAGAAAAAATTTAATAAAAATAATGGTAGACCTCCCAAGAAAAATAATGGGCTGGTGAGAATAACCAAGCACAAAATCAACAAGTTCAAGACAAGAGACCCTGCTTCGTTTGTGGCAAGAGTGGGCATATTGCTCGATTTTACAGATTCCGAAAACGTGGTCCTAACCCTCAGACAAACGTTATCGAAGAACATTTTGTGGCAGTGATCACCGACATAAACATGGTTGAGAGTGTTGATGGATGGTGGGTTGATTCTGGTGCAAACCGTCATGTTTGTTATGACAAAGACTGATTTAAAAAAATATACTCATTTTAAGGAGCCCAAAATCATCATGCTTGGTGATTCTCACACAACTCAAGTGCTAGGAACGGGAGATGTCGAATTGTGTTTTACTTCTGGAAGGGTATTAACTTTGAAAGATGTACTTTATACTCCTTCTATGAGAAAAAAATTGATGTCTAGTTTTCTTCTTAATAAAGCAGGTTTTAAACAGATTATTGAATCTGATCAATATGTAATTGTGAAAAAAGGGTATTTTTTTGGGAAAGGGGTATGCTTGTGATGGGATGTTCAAATTGAATGTTGAAATGAATAAAGTTTCTACTTCTGTTTATATGTTTTCTTCTACTAATTTTTGGCATGCTTGTTTGTGTCATATTAATGACCGTTATGTTGGAATCATGAGTAGTTTAGGATTAATCCCAATGGTTAATTTTTTTTTTTGAAAAGTGTGAGGCTTGTAGTAAAGCCAAAATCACTAAAAGACCTCATTTTCAAATTGAAAGAAAAACTGATTTGTTAGAATTAGTTCATAATGATATTTGTGAACTTGGTGGAATTTTAACTCGTGGAGGTAATAGATATTATATCACTTTCATTGATGATTTTTCTAAGTTTACATATGTTTACTTCATGAAAAATAAAAAGAATTAGAAGTGATAGAGGCCGTGAATATGAGTCAAATGAGTTTAATTCTTTTGTTAGATCATTGGGAATAATTCATGAAACTACTCCTCTTTATTCTCCTTCATCTAATGGAGTAGCAGAAAGAAAAAATAGAACTTTGGTTGATTTGACTAATGACATGCTTATTGAGTCACATGCACCTTTAAATTTTTTGGGTGAAGCTATTTTGACTGCTTGTTATGTGCTGAATTGTGTGCCTTATAAAAAGTCTAAAGTGACACATTTTGAATTGTGGAAAGGTTACAAGTCAAGTTTGAGATATCTAAGGGCTCGTTTGGTGTGAGGGATTAGAAATAATAGTGAAGGGGTAAAAAAAAATTATGTTGTTTGGTTGCCGTGTTTGGGATAACTTATCCCACCATTTATATCATAATGATGGGATAAGTTATCTCATACACATGGTGGGATAAATTATCTCAGGATAACTAACCCAGGATAACTTATCCTGGGCTAACTTATTTCCAACCAAACGACCCCTAAGAGTTTGGGTTGTCTAGCCTTTGTGAGGCTAATGGATCCCAAGATTACAAAGTTGGGTAAGAAAGTTACTACTTGTGCTTTTCTTGGTTATGCTTCAAATAGTACTTTTTTAATCTTGAAGATAATGTTATTATTGAATCAGGTGATGCTATTTTTCATGAAAATAAATTTCCTTTTGATTCTAAAAATAGTGGGGGTCAAAGGATTGAACAAAATATTGTGTCACTACCTAGTTCTTCTACTTCTACTTTTTAAAATAAAGATATTAATGATTTTGAGTTAAGAAGAAGTAAAAGAGCTAGAGTAGAAAAAGATTATGGTCCTGATTTTTATGTGTATAATGTTGAAGATGACCCTCTCACTTTGAAAGAAGTTTTATCTTCACGTGATTCTATTTTTTGAAAAGAGGTTGTAAATGATGAAATGTAATCACTAATTTCTAATAAAACTTGAAAGTTAGTTGATTTACCACCGGGTTGTAAAACTATTGGTTGCAAATGAGTCTTAAGAAAAAAGTTGAAACCGGAAGGATCTATTGATAAATATAAGGCTAGACTAGTTGCAAAAGGTTTTAAACAACTAGAAGGCCTATAATTTTTTGATACTTTTACTTCGGTAACAAGAATTACATCCATAAGACTTTTAATTGCTATGACTACAATTTTTTATTTGCAAATTCATCAAATGGATGTAAAAACTGTTTTTTAAATGGAGACCTAAGTGAAGAAATTTATATGGATCAACCCGCGTATTTTATTGAAGCAGGCCAAGAAAGCAAAGTATGTAAATTTACTAAATCCCTATATGGCTTGAAACAAACACAAAAGTAATGGCATGAAAAGTTTGATTCCTGTATGATTGAAAATGGTTTTAAAGCAAATGAGTGTGATAAGTGCATATATGATAAGTCTTGGAATAATTCAAATGTGATTATTTGCTTATATGTTGATGATTTATTGATCTTTGGCACTAACATGAAAGTTATTGATGAAGCTAAGAATATTCTTAGAAGCCATTTTGATATGAAAGATCTTGGTGAGACAAATTTTATTCTTGGAATAAAAATAACAAGAACATGTGATGGAATTTTTCATGACCAGTCACATTATGTTGAATTTTTTTTGAAAAAATATAACTTTCATGATTGCAAGCATGTTGTAACTCCTTTTGATTCAAGTGTTCACTTATTTCCTGTTGAAAGTGAAAACGATGTAATAAATCAAAAGGAATATGCTAGCATAATCGGAAGTTTGAGATATGTGATTGATGGCACTAGGCCTGATATTGCATATGCAATAGGAGTAATTGGCAGGTTTACAAGCAAGCCAAGTAATGAACATTGACATGCTATAACAAGAGTTATGAGATATTTAACTGGAACAAAATATTGTGGTTTGTTCTATAAAAAATATCATGTTGTACTTGAAGTCTTTTGTGATGCAGATTGGAACACTTTATCAGGTGATTCCTGTTCTACCACTGGTTATGTCTTTACTTTAGGTGGTGGTGCTATTTGTTGGAGATCAAAAAACCAAACTATAATTGTTAACTCTACCATGGAGGCTGAACTAATTGCTTTAGCTTCAGCTAGTGAGGAAGCGAATTGGTTTAAGAGATTTATTGTTTCAAATACCTTATTTAAAAAAATCAATTCCTCCTATTTTAGGTTATTGTGATAGCACCGCTGCAATTGGTAGAGTTTAAAACCGTTATTACAATGATAACTTCAGACCTATAAGGAGGAAACACAGTAATGTAAGATTGTATTTGACAAATGATACCATTAATGTTGATTATGTCAAATCTTGTGATAATTTTGCAGATCCTCTTATTAAGGCCTTAACGAGAGAAAAGGTCTGGAGCACATCGAGGGGGATGGGATTGAAGCCTATAAATCCTTGAGTCATATATGCGGAAACCCAACCTGGGACTAGAGATCCTATAACCAGTTTCAAAGGGAAAAACTAATCATATGATGACTTGTTGTGAAAAAATGCACTATTTAATTATTCCCTCCCTATGATGTGAGTGCATTGTTTCCTGTAGTGAGTTGTGAAGGTTGAGCTTACAAAAACTCTTAATGAAAATCTGTAGCCCGTATGGGTGGAGTGTTAACTTACAGGAACACTCTCGACAGATTTCACCTATGTGGGTGTGGAAGTAGGTCGCTTCCTATGAGAATTGAGCTTATTCTCAAAAGCACTCATGAAACCGGGATAGCTGGACCGGTGAAAAACATTTGCTCCAATGAACTTGAATCTCTTTAAAAAGAGCGAGATATCCGCGCCTCAACCTGAAGAGATTTTATTTCTTCATTTCATTTTCAATTGTAATCATGTAATTTTGTTATATTGTAATTTCACCAACACAAATCACTAACTCAAATTTTAACAACTCAAAATCAAACCACAATTAGACTTTCCATAATTCAACAACATTTCGAACTACGCCATACTAAAAAAAATAAAAAATTCATGAGGTGATCAATTTCTATCTCGTTTGAAGTTGGAGATTGTCAAGCTACACTGTTGTTTAGATTAACTTTTTAAAATAAATTATAAATTAAAAGTCAAAAGTCAAAATTGATGACACCCAACTTTGAATCTTTTTTATAAAACTTTTGGAAGTGTTTAAGAATATTCTAACACTTTCAAAACAGAAAATAACTTAAAAGCCAAAAACCACTAAAAAATAAATCAATTGAAACACTAACTAACTTCAAATAGAAATATCAGAAATTTATATTGATGGGGTACTTTGGGCCGCTGAAAAACAATTCGAACATTGACTCACCAATCCTAATTTCGTTATTAAATCCAACTCCACGGGCAAATTTTACAACATGGATTTCCCGCCCTTTTTGGTCTCTCTTACACCGGCAAGGTAATAGAATATTAAACCTACACATTCATACCCACGCGCGCACACATCCCGGTTATTCTCCTACAAAAATCCCTACTCCATTTTCATTGCCGCCCATTTTCTTTGAATCTCTTCCATTGATTCCGATTACTCCTTGCCGGAGAGGAGTAGGTAAGTTTGTTTGTTTCAATCACATTTTCGCTTAAATTTTTTATCATTTTACCCTATTTTCTGACTACTTGTTGGATTTTTGTTTCCGTACATTTCTTTTGGACTTGTTTTTTGAAGAGATAGAACAACAATAGGTTTGTTTTCGAGTTGATGAAGCTTTTGCATTGTGCATTTTGTGAAAAAGCTTTTCTTTTTGGAGGTTAGGGTTTGGACACACTGAGATGGTTGCTAACGCCGATACTGGAGTGAATGGACACACTGAGATAGTTGCTAACGCCGATGCCGGAGTGAAGGATGTTGTTACCAAAGCGGATTCTCCTGTTTCCGTCCTTGCAGAGGAGGTATTGCTTATGTATTTTTAGTTGCTTTGTTATCTCATCGAGTATTGGAATGAAATGAAATGAACCAAAATAGAGTGGAATGGTGGATATATAAGGTTCATATAACTAGAGCCTCATTAGTTTGGGATTGAGGCTTAGTAGTAATTGTTGCTTCTTGCGAATGTTGCTTTCTCCTTTAGGTACTCTGTCTAGTACTTGCGTTCTTTTAGGCTTTTGAATTTTTTACTCATTATTGTTGTGTCTTCATTCTGTGCATTAGTCCCATTTGAGGAAAGAAGTAAGTACTGGAAAATGGATAAACTTGCCTTGTGTGTTACTGTTGATTGTTGCTAAAAGCCTATGATATTTCCTGTTCGGGGTGATGGGTGGAGAAACTTTAAGCTAGTTTTGAAGGAATCTAGCATTTTTTTTCTGGGTGGGTGGGGGGAATAGAGTTGTATGGCTGCGAGATGTACTAGAATGTGTATGGTGTGACATTTTCACTTAATTGTCATTAGTATTGGTCTTGTCACTTGTGGTTTGTTAGCGTACTTCTTAAAAATCTAGGTAATTGGATGAGATAAGAGTGACAACATATTGTTTCTTGAAATGTGTCTAAACTATGACAGTTAAGTTATCTTGATTTGAGTTTGTGTTTGCGTCACATGCCAGCTTCTTGGATTAATTACCAGTTATTTCCTGTTGACGTACTTGATTGGTAATATACCTTGTTGATAGGGTTATAAATTGTTCAGCTTTTCCATGAACACATTACTTGTACACGTTACAGTATGAAGGTAAAAGTAAATACGATCTGTATGGGTTGGAATTAGTTTGAACGAAAATTAGAATGTTCTTTAATTTTGTTGGTTTTCAAGTTATATGCCCTCTTCTAAGTTTCAAATTGATAATTTCTTTCTTCCTTGTCCGAATGCCAGTTGCTGGCTCGGAGGGATGTTTAGCAAATATTTTCTTATGCATTACACTTGTGTATTCTCAACTTGAAGGATACATGCAAAGAGAAGCTTGCTGTCAAATTGGAGGATGAAGTATTTCTTGATGCAAAAAATGGGCATGTCTCTCTTTTATCTGAATCCATTAAGAAGGAAGAGGAGAACTTGATAAAAGCACGTGTAAAGGAGGAAGAAGTAAATGATCCCAAAGAGGCCCCGAACTTGAATGACCTTCAATTTAGTAAGTTGGACGAGCTTCTTACACAAACACAGCTTTACTCAGAGTTCCTGCTGGAGAAGATGGATAACATCACAGTGGTATATCCTTGATTTTGTGAAGAATCTTGACTGCTGGGTGTGAAAAGCTGTCTCTATTTTGCTAATCCAGTTCATTTCTGCATTTTTCATTTGCAGACTGGAGTGGAAGATGAAGAGAAAGGCAGTGAAGACAAGAAGAGGGGTCGTGGCAGAAAAAGAAAGGCAGAGACAAGTTATAATAATGTATTTCTTCTCTTGTCCTCCTTAGAAAATAGGTCTACATTGAATTTTTCTTCATCTTGTGAATCATTATGCACAACAACTTGGTTAATTATTAGTGTATATTTACATGTTGTGTATGCGGCATTTGATTAGGTGAGTTCTATTAATACCGTCCAACAACCAGTTAAGTTTTCCTTTTTGTCTCACATGAATTGTAAAATAGCACTTACTTACCTGATTCTGGAGGTCATTAGTTTTTGATTTTTCAAGTCTCAAAGGTAATTTGAGAGCTTTATTGGGGCTGGTTTTTCTTTTTTGTTGGACGGGTCGGTCATTTAGTTTCTATGCATTTTGTCAGTTGTTGCCCTTCTTCCATTCTGTGAAATAGTTTAAATATCTATGCAGAAAAAGGCCAAGAGAGCTGTTGCTGCCATGCTTTCAAGATCTACAGAAGGTGGTTCTGTTGAGGATTCAACCCTCACGGAGGAGGAGAGAGCTGACAAGGAGCAGGCTGAACTTGTGCCCTTGCTGACTGGTGGAAAGTTGAAGTCTTATCAACTGAAAGGTGTCAAGTGGTTGATTTCATTATGGCAAAATGGGTTGAACGGGATTCTAGCAGATCAAATGGGACTTGGAAAGACCATTCAAACTATTTCTTTTCTTGCACATTTGAAGGGAAATGGGTTAGATGGACCTTATTTGGTCATTGCTCCCCTGTCAACTCTTTCTAATTGGGTGAATGAGATAGAAAGGTACATTAATATCCTTTTGCGAAATTAGTAGAAAGTGCTATCCGTGTTTAGTTGATGCAGGTGCTAATATTGTTATTAAATTGTCTCCTGTTGCTAGTCTGCAAGACAGAAACTAAGTGGATAAAATTTTAATTATTTTGCTTGATAGGTTTGTCCCATCCATTAATGCAATCATCTACCATGGAGACAAGAAACAAAGAGATGAGATGAGGAGGAAGCATATGCCAAGGACCATAGGTCCCAAATTTCCAATTGTAATTACCTCTTATGAGATTGCAATGTTTGATGCAAAGAAATTCTTGAGGCATTATACTTGGAAGTATCTTGTGGTTGATGAGGTACCTCTGGCTTACATAGTCTTAAACTTGTCACATTTATACTATGTTTTATTCTACAAGTTTTGTGCTTTAATTTAAAAGGCAACTTGTTCTGCATTTCATGCTGATATTGTGTTTCTTGGTTCTTCCCAAGGGGCACAGGTTAAAAAACTCAAAGTGCAGACTGTTCAAGGAACTCAAGCTGTTGCCAATTGAAAACAAGCTTCTATTAACTGGAACACCTCTGCAGAACAACTTAGCTGAGTTGTGGTCATTGTTAAATTTCATCTTACCAGATATATTTTCATCCCTAGAAGAATTTGAGTCATGGTAAACAGCTGATTAGACATTCTACCATTTTTCTTGAAGTGCTTGTTTCAATAGCTAAATATTTGTTAATTCTAAATGATGCTTGTCTTATTATTTTCTTTAATGAGCCTACCTTGCTAGCATTTGTTTCTATCTTTATCCTGCATATAATATGGTTCTCTCTCGTACCGGTTATTTACTGCCCTGAATTGTAAAATTTTGGTTAGCATATTGACATAGTTTTCAAATGTAATGCAGTGCATATCTGATGAAACCAAATTGTAAATATGGCCGATCAAGTGCTTTAGTTTGTGATATCAGACAGTTCTATCTTAGAACACTGATGTGTAACACACAGGGTAGACTAGTCACAAGTATCTGGTTAATTGTCCTGGTTCTTATTAGAGCTCATAGCAGATATATTGCGTTGCACTTCCCTTGTTTAGAGTACAGTGTATCATTTGAAACACGTGACTCATTCTTCTTCTCAAATGGTCGTGTAAAGATTTTAGTGTAGGTCAAATGATATCATGAGAAGTCAAAGTGTTAAATGATGACCTTGTTTTTATTTGCTTATCAGGTTTGATCTATCTGGGAGGTGCGGCAATGAAGCCCAAAAGGAAGAAATGGAAGAGAAAAGGAGGACACAAGTATGATTGTTGTTCAGTATTCCATTTTTCCATTTTAAAGCAGATGATGTTTGTTTATGAGTGTCATAATTGCAGGTTGTTGCGAAACTCCATGCCATTTTACGTCCTTTTCTTCTTCGGAGATTGAAAGTAGATGTTGAGCAAATGCTTCCCCGAAAGAAAGAAATAATTTTATATGCTACCATGACTGAGCACCAGAAGAAGTTCCAGGACCATCTAATTAACCACACGTTGGAGGGTTATTTGACCGAGAACTTGTCCATCGGTAATTATCTCACTTATATAAATATCTTAAATATTCTTGGTCCATCGGTAATAATCTCACTTGTATAAATATCTTAAATATCTACTTCCGAGAGAAAATGAGTGTCTTTCGTTTTTCCTCATTTGAGAGTTAACATTATAGTCCATATCCTCTATCCACAATTGCACTTTCTTAACTATTCTCTTTCTCTAAGTTGCTACTGAAGTATTGACGGATCCAAGGTTCCATTCTCCAACAAATAAGTTCTTAAAGAGAAATTAGCTCAATGGAAAATTTAAGTATAGTTTGTATAAAAATTTCAATGTTTTCTCAATTGGCGAGCCGATGTAGATTGTACTCAAATTTATATATGATTGTACATACAGAACATCTATCCAGATTAGCTTTATTATGGCATCTGTAGTTAGCTTGGAATGCGTTATGGGTTTCTCTGGTGAAGCAAACAATTCCTTTTTATTGCCATTTTCTAAGTGCACAATACCCCTCATGACACTTCAGGGTTTGCAGTATTAAAGTTCATTTTCTGAATGTGCAGGGAATCATTTTAAAGGAAAGCTCACTAACTTGATGATTCAACTCCGCAAAAATTGCAATCATCCTGATCTCTTGGAGTCAGCATTTGATGGTTCTTGTAAGTGACTATGGTTTATTGAACTGATTGTATTGAGGTGTGTTGACAATGGCCTTACATTATTTTTATCTTGTTGGCAGATCATTATCCACCTATAGAACAAATAGTTGGGCAATGTGGCAAGTTCCGCTTACTGGAAAGGCTTTTGTCAGAATTGTTTGCTCGCAAGCACAAAGTATGTGCTTAATTGTGCTTTTTTGTGTGTCCACCTTGCTTAAACTTTTCTATTAATTTTACTTGTTTTCCGTACAGGTTCTGATATTCTCTCAGTGGACTAAAGTACTGGACATAATGGATTACTATTTTAGTGAAAGGGGCTTTGATGTTTGTAAAATTGATGGCCGTGTGAAATTGGATGAAAGGAAAAGACAGGTGATTGGTACTTCAATTGTGATACAGATTGAGTATGTAGTTTATTAGCATTTGATGACATTTTAACCATGATTGCTGCTCATTGATGACACCAATTGTTAAATGAATCTTAGGCTGTGTAATTTTTCTTGCTCAAGAAAAATGTAAGCAAGTCATGATAACATGATCATCATAGGCTACAAACATATCCTTGAACACCTCTTTCTATTATCTTCTGTTACTCCAGAACTTTACTTGCGTGTAGAACTTCATTGTGGCTAAGGAAGAAACCTGATGATACTGCACTATTAATGGACAGATCTATCATCTAGATTTCTGCCAACATCTTTGTTATTGGATGTTGAATTGCCATTTTGTATTAATCATGTATGCACAGCGTCAGTATCAGATGGGTTCATAGTTACGTTGCTTATGTATTCCACTTAGACTCAAAGTTGCTTCTTTCTTCTTTATTGCATTTAGATCTCTCCCCGTGCCCCTCCTTGCAATTTACTTGCTCTCCCTTTTAATTCTTTGTCCTGAAGTGGCAAGGTTTAATTTTTATGATTTCACATGATAATACCTATTAAATGAAGATTAAAAAATGGTATTCTTCTTGATAACAAATAATAATATTTGAACAGATTGAGTAAATTGGCCCAGCGGGAGCATGACATAATTGGGTTATCTGGAAGCTTTTGATTAAGTTGATCTAATTATACTCCTTTTGTAATGAAGTAAAGGATCTGATTATACTCACTTGTTGCTCTGAACAGATCAAGGAGTTCAATGATGTTAACAGTGAGTTCAGGGTATTTCTGCTGAGCACCAGGGCTGGTGGCCTTGGCATTAATCTTACTGCTGCTGACACCTGCATTTTATATGACAGTGACTGGGTACCTTCTTCCACCCCTCTGTTTTTTTTTATGTGGCTAAATGATGCTCTCACACTTGATCAATACTTCAATAAAGGTTGATGTAACAAGCATTAAAAAATCAATGTATTTTAGGATAAAGAATAACGTTATACCAATGATGGTCTAGAGAGTAAAGGTTTTAGGATTAATTATAAGTAAGAATTGTACGTGTTGTAAGTTTTGCTAGCATAAGAAAGAAATTGAGTTGAGATTAGATGATATTGTGATGACTAATGCAGACAATCCAGATTTTTGGCTAAACTTTTCAAGAGAATAGCATGATGGGCTTAGTTGTAACATATCACATTAAATAAGATTAGCTGAAAGAGAGGATGATTACATGAATATTATGTGATAGCTTACAGGGGATCAGGGAATACTTAATGAGTGAAAGATAACTTCGATAGAATGGTTCAAGACTAGTAATGCTAAATGGAAGTGAATGTTGGGCCTTAAAGACCCAATATATCAACAAGATAGTCGTAGAAAATAGAAATACATATGTTAAGATCAATACATAATTGTACAAGATTAGATGGGCATTCTACAGAAGGTGCAAGGGGTACAAATTGAAGGGAAAACGAGAGTAGTTCACCTTAGATGGTTTGGTCACATTCTATGTTGACCTCCAAGTGCACTGGGTGACACCATATTTTTGAAGATGTCAAAGGGAACGAGATAGACGTAAAATCTCATGGAGGGAAGCCCTTGAAATTCATTTGAATTTGGTGAAATCAGAACACAATGGAAGTACCAATAAGTCAAGATTAATGTTTACTTGTTTAGTCATTTTTGATACCTTCCATGAGGACTCGTGTTTGACAGGAATCTGTAGTTAGGTAGAGAGTGGTGATATTTAGAAAATCCGTAATTGTTGAGTGTATGATCCAAATAGAGTGGAACCGATATTGAAGATTTACTTAGCTGAACCCTACTAGCTGGGATTGAAGCGTAATTGTTATTATGATTTTGTGATATTAATAAACTGAAAATACATGCATTACTTAGGACTGAAAGACAGCTTCCATAAAATGGCATGATTTTAGCATGAAGAAGCAATGATTTAGGTTTCAAGGATGTATAAGCGCTCAGCTTATGTTTGTGGTGGGGTGGTTAGGGAACTGGGGTGGTTAGGGAACTACTGGATTTATGACCCATTCCATCCTTTTATTGATATGATATACTGTGGTGATATGCCAATTGAATAGATTCTATTTGAAACATAGTAATCGCACGCTTTTACTGCATGTTGCCTTGTCTGTTCATATAGCATCACTTTATTGATATAATCCTCACTTCAGAAGCAATAATTCCACTTATTTATTTTCTATGTTCTTTTACTAACTATATTTGGTACTTCATACTATGGTCAGTTAGATCAATCAGTAACTTGCACTTCTGCTTTCAGAATCCACAAATGGATCTACAGGCTATGGATCGGTGTCATAGAATAGGTCAGACAAAACCTGTTCATGTTTACAGGCTTGCAACTGCTCTGTCTGTGGAGGTACTAAACAACTTTTGTAAAGATACATTTTAGCTGCTCTTGAGTTCTACTCTTTTCTAAAGAGTTAAATGTGTGCTTCAGGGTCGAATGCTCAAAAGAGCTTTCAGTAAGTTGAAACTTGAGCATGTGGTGATTGGAAAAGGACAGTTTAAGCAAGAAAGAAGTACTACAGATACTATGGAGGTTTGTGTTTCTAACCCCTGCAACATACTTATTCCTTTTATGCTGTAGCAGTGAGTTGTTTCTGTCGTTGTACGTTGTATGGCTTTGTAGCAGCCATGGTTTTGAGATGCTTTTGGCAGATGTAACGGTCAGGGCTTGATGTTCTGATTACTTGTGCTGTATAGCCTTTCCGTAGAAAAATATTTGGTATCAATTTAACGCCTGTTTCTGTTACAGCTGTTGTTAGTCGTGTGATGATGAAATTATTATCTTTGGTATTGTTGAATGAAGCAGTTGCTAATAGTGTTTTGGTGTAGCAGGAAGAGGACTTGTTTGCACTGTTAAGAGACGATGATACCGAAGAGGACAGGTTGATGCAGACAGATATCAGTGATGAGGATCTACAGAGGATTTTAGACCGAAGTGATTTGGTTGTTGGTCCGGCAAGTGAAGATGAATCAAGTGTAAATGTGGTTCCACTTAAAGGACCCGGTTGGGATGTTGTTGTTCCTACTGCAAGCGGAGGCATGCTTTCTACTCTCAACAGTTGATAAGGAAGGGAAGGGACTCATGGGCATGGTATGGTTCATTTGCAGAAATTAGATGTTTTTGGGAGCTAAGCAAAAGTTGATTATTTTGTTATCTACTTTTTGCAAATTTATGGTCTTTTGGAGCACCTTTTTGCCCATTGACGTATCACTGCAATGTCTTTTTGATAACATTAGCAGCATTTTGTAAATCTTTATGATATTTTCAGATTATTCATCACCAGAGCTAAGTTCCATGTGTTTTTCCTAGCTAAGTTTTCTTTATTTATTTTATTATTCTTATTTTGGGTCACCATAGTTAAGCCTCCTGTAGACTCGTACCTGCTTTGTTTATTTGATTTCAGTCTTTCACTATTATTATTATTATTTAGTTAAGTTTGATGAGTTTAAACAATAAAGTCAATTTTTTTGGAGAACACTATTTAAAAAAATATAAGTTCTTAAAAAGTTCAAGAAAATAACTTCTCTAAGGCAAGTAGTGAAAACAAGTTTCACAACTTACAATTCAATTGGATTGTATCTCTGTAACTCTCCAAAACACTTCTCTAGTGAAAGTAGAAAAAAATAGGTCACATAAGTGAAATTTCATATTGATTGTATCCTTTTCACATTCCAACACACTTCGTTTTCATCCAATAGGACTGGGTGGGGCTCTCATTCCCACTACTCTACCTCCCATAATGTCTTAAACTATATAAGAGTGCTTTTAGATTAATACATTTTACCACCATACCCAACATAAAAAAAAAATGTAAATATGAAATCTTCTCATTTTTCTGAATTCGTAACTCTACCTCCCATAATGTCTAAACTATATAAGAATGCTTTAAGATTAATACATTTTACCATCATACCGAACATAAAAAACGTAAATAAGAAATCTTCTTAAAAATGTTTTTCGAAGAAAAAAAGAATTTCCGTTACCGGGAATCGAACCCGGGTCTCCTGGGTGAAAGCCAGATATCCTAACCGCTGGACGATAACGGAATGTTGTTAACTAGTTGACAACGAAATATTATAAATCAAAGTTGCTTTCATAGAGATGCAAGTACAAATGACTGATACAGAATGCAGAAAATGTATAACGTAATAAACTTAGCGGACGATTGGCCATAAAAAGTTATAAAACAAAAAAAATAAAAAAAAGGAATATGGACGATTGCTTTCATAGTGATTTAAAACTAATAAAATCACTTGACTTAACTAATTTACCTCAAACATACCATCAAGTTTGTTTTAAAAGAGTAATATCTCAAATAGTTAGTCACATGATGCCATAAATTAGATCCCGTACAAGCAGCTAAATACTTATAAATATGTTTTCACTTTATTTAAAAAATTTGAAATTGAAATTGAAGATGAAGTTGTGTTTTTAGTTATAATTTTTCAAGTAATTGAATGTATTTTTCTTTAAGAATATGAAATATGGTTTGAATGGAATCATATTTATAAAAATAAAAACATTAGGAATTTTTTTAAAATATAAAAAAACAAAAACATTAGGAATCAGTCATGGATCACAACATATAATCTTTCTCAATCCCCATTATAATATAAAACCACATATATGATATATGTATTATTAAAAGTAATATAAAATGAAGAAGATGATTTTAAATCGTTTAACGTGTCATATAGGAGGAGAAATAAACTTGTGTGGCGATTTTTAAGGCATTACACTTGTCTTAAAGAGACAGCAATAAGTGTGTTGATGAAACACAACCCTCAATCATTATTTCATCATCTTCTTGTTTGTTTATTTCACATGATGAACTCCTTACTATAAAATCGAATGATCAAAGAATACAAAGTTTAAGAATGATTAACGCAATAAAATTAGCAAACAGAGCACAACTACCACCCTCTGTTTTGTCATACCATATTGCTCGAAATAATTCAGACATCAGATTCCGACAAGTTGTAACCTCTGCCGGACAACCAGACAACAACATGGATCAAACTAATAAGAAACTTGAACAAGACAAAGCTGCGTAAGTTTCCTTTTTCTATTTTTCCACTTAATTAAGCTTAATTGTCATTAGATTCAGCCACTCACCTCTTCTAGGATGCACGTTCACCCGTTAATTTTGAAAAAAAATAAAAAAAAAGGATATAATTAACATTACACTCATGAAAAACATAGGAGTATGATCATGCTACTCTTACAAGCTAGAGGATGTACCAGCAAGGCTTGGGTATACCTGGGTTCGAATTCAGCTGGACTGTTTTTCTTTACTTTTTCTATTTTAAGTTAATCTTAGAGGTCAGGTAATTATTAGATTCCTAAGGGACATTTACAAAGAGTTTTAATTGTCACTAAAAATACCTATTTAGCGATAATTAAGCTATTATCGTCAATTAATTTGATTCTAATTCTAAAATAATATATCGTCCATTTTTTTTTTTTGAGTAGTTATAAATAATAATAATAATAATAATAATATGTATGTATTTTATAATTGGATTGAAGGGATACGGTGTCGAGTAGCTATGGAGAAGCATATGCAACAAGATCAGATGAAGAAGGTTTTGGAGGGATTTATGGTGGAAACAAAGAGGATGAAGAAAATATTAAACATGGCAAAGCCCCTGGTATTATTTTATTAAATACATATATGTTTACTCTCTTTTAAAGTGTTCATATATAATTTTCTGATTAATTTCATTGTTAAACATATAGAGTATGAAACTAAACAAGGAAGTGAAGTCAAAGAGAAGGAGAAGGCTCGTAATCAGCCTCAAGCATCTTGAATTTTTTTCTTTTTTTTTGTCATAACTCATCATCTTAAATATATATGTTCTAATTTTTCCCAGCTAGTATAAATATATGTACTAAGGTCTAATAAGAGATGTTTAATTTTGTTGTAATATATTAAGGAACGTTTAATATTTCATTGTTATGTGTTTTTTCTCCCCAAGGTTTAAACTAAACAAGAAGGTTTAATAATTCTCCCCTAACAAAAACGATTAAGTCGGAAGATTTTATAAATAATCAATTTGGTTGCGCGAGTATGACACTGGAATGGTATTGAAAACAAAGTCCATAAGTGCACTTTATCTTGCTTAAAACCGTCTCTGCTAAGCTGGATTGGATTAGACTTGGATTGCCATATGTCATCTCCTAATAGGTCAAATCCATACTTTGACCAATCCAAGAATGTGAGTGCATGGAGAGTCTATAAGTGAGTCCTAAATTGAATTAGAGACAACAACGAACGAACGAACGAACGATTGATTTCATATAATATCCAACACCGACAGACACTGTTGTGTCAGTGGCATACATACAAGAAAAAGTAGTCATCTGTTCTAAGATGAAATAACTTATCAATGGAGCAGCTTTAGCTAGCCAATTATTTGATCATTCATACATAAGAAATTGTACAGACCAAATAAAGTGAAGTGGTGGATCATCATATATATTCAAGAAAGAATTTCTTCAATAATAACTATCAGTAATGTTGGTAACATCATAATATATAGTTTGTTTTCTACTTTTTGGTCAAAATGTAGCTAGTATTAATATTGACATTATATTTATCAATGCAACACAAATTTTAATTTCCACCAAAAGTTGGACCGGATGTTCCTTACATGTTTGGCACTATTGGTGAGCATGGGTAACAAGGTTGATTTATACAAAGGCAGATGTACCCTTTGAACAATAGATTCGTTCAATGTTGAAAAGTTTTAATTCGTTTGATTTAAAATTCTGAATTCTCCTCTAAGGATTTGGGTAAAACATTCGTGATTTATGTATCCAACCAAAATGGTCAAGTAATGACATTTGTTGGTGATTCATCAATCATCATATGCATGCTGCACATCATTACCGTTTTATCCTTGCTCTTGATCAAAGATTTCGGGTTAGAGTCCGAGTATAGAAAATATTTTATTATGCAATATTTTCTTCTAAAATGGGCCTTATACGGCAAGAATTTGGATTATTTAGTTAGGATTTCAATGCAAATATGTAATACTGTATAAAAATTCAATGCGTAATTATTGTAACTCCTAATCATAAACAACAAAAATTTTAAAACAATTTTTTTATCAGTCTAACTAAAAAAGAATGTCATTTTCTATATTTTAGATCCGAAGAAAGACATTTTACTCCTCACCAAAACACACATCAAATATACTAAATAGGCCACTAGTTTTTTGTCACAACACTGAACAGAAATGATTTTGATTGATTCACCATACCATACTGTGCACAGTGTTATGTTCAGCTGCAAACAAGTAAAAGAAAGAGAAAACACTGTAGAGAGTATCATTTTTCCAATGTAAAGCATCAACAAAATTTTGATGAAGTGTCACTAATTATGGCCCAGAATGAAATGAAACAAGCTAAATAGCAGCAAACTTTCAGTTGATAAAGTGAATTAGTGGATCATCATATTCAAGAAAGTATATATTGTACACTTATACCGACCAGGATTGCAGTGAAATAGCAAGTATTTAACTAAAAGTATTGAGCGAGCCTTGTTAGGTAAAAATGTACATCTTTGTTAAAGAGTGTTTTACGCTCAATTAAAACTTTCTAACACAAATTCAAATTTAATCAAGCTCTAATATAAGTATTGAACATCGATGGACTGTGAAATAAAAGAAAATATTTGTACATTGTGATTTGTGAAGCAGTCTTATTAACAGAAAAAGGGAATGTTAAGAGTACTTTTTAGTCAATCTATTTGACTGATCATCAAAAGAGAAATTAAAGTTAAAGTAAGTAAGTAGTAGTGTTCTGCTACTAAAAGAAGGAAAAGCTACTTAGCAAAAACATAGAATGAACTCATTTTTGACTCCAACTCTTTGAAAGATATATGGACCAAAAAGAAAACCAACTGATAAAAGAAACAATTTGTTGTAGGACAATAACTATCATGTCACTACCATAACATCATCTTGTCTCATTAAGTATATTTAACTTTCACTTAATTAAAATGCAAATTTTTGGTCCCTTAATATCTCATATTTCATAGCTATATTGTATCTCATAATTTATAAGTGGCCAATTTGGGAAAGATGATGTGTACACAATTTTATATCTGCTTTGTGAATAGTGATGGATCTAGGATTTCTAAATTCTAAAACTTGGTTGTACCACTAAAAAATATATTTAGTGCGATCTTGTGTAAAAACTCAACCTTCAATTAAGTGCACAAGTTAGTCTTCCTGTAGCATGAGTGTCAACAGATAATATTATGCTAAATTTAGAGAATATATACATAAAATACTTCGTTTTGTAGAGAAATCATGGATTCACGTGTTGTCTATAAATTCATCCACTATTGAAAAATCACTATTTTCTATTGAAATTTTGCATTCGAAAATGTTCAATGACTATATTCCTACAAATATTTTGATTGTGAAAAAAGAAATGGAGGAGTGTTTTCACACGAAAAAATAAGAAAAATTTCCACTATTTCAGTGAGAATCTATTTTCGAGCGAGCTGATTCTATGGGAAACCAGTGAGTAAATCAAGTTTCATAACAAAAATTTCCCATTCGTTCGTGGTAAGAAAAATGATTATTTCTAGTAGTAGGCCTGCCGGTAAAGGTAGAGTCTATTTTTAATAAACCCCGACTCAAATAAAACATATTTCCTTCCGTTCCTATTTACTTGTTTATTTTTAACTTGACACACTTATTAAAATAATAGTAATTGACATAGTAAGTTTATTATTTTACCCTTATTGATTGATAGAATTTCAAAATCAATTTATTCATTAATTTCTTTTTACCTTTTTTAAAAACATTAACTTTCTAAATAAATTAAGAATATAATAAATAAAAAATTCTTATATTTTCTTAATTTATCAAAATATAAGTAAGAAAATATGGTAATGAAGTAAGCATGCTGACAGACAATAATGTAGATGATTAGACAGTAGCATATACTAAACTCAAATTTGAAAGAACACATCAATAATTAAATAGTTTAGCATTGAATATTAATTTGTTAAAATATTCATAAGTAGAAGGATCAAAAAGCGCACATTTCAAAGTAGTAAATGTGCTTAACTATATATCATAACGATCAAAACAAGAATTAAAACAAAAAAAGAAGAAGAAGCAAAATTCTCTTTTCCTTTGCTTGAATATTTTTAAAACTTTAAAAATGAATAATGTTGGCTCCATCATCATAATCTTCTTGTCTAATCAACAATGCTGAGATGCTAAAAATGGCCAAAATGAAATTGCATTGTCAGAATCACGATCATCATGATCTTCAATAAACCTAAATTCATGATTTCCATAAGGTGATGTGTAACACGGCATTTTCTGTCCTTGTGAATTATGAGCCCACGATCCGTTTATCGTATGTTGTGTACTGCTCTCCATTCCGATTCCTCCACCTGCGTTACTATTAGCCGCGGCTGCTGCACTAGCTCTCCTCTCTTCTTTTTTAAATCGAATCCCACACGCATTACAAAGTGACTGCGCGCACCAGTTCAATTTAATTAGTATGTATAAATTAAAATAATTCGTTACAATAAGCATATAAAAAATATATATATACCTTAGGTCCTCTAGGACCATTTCTCCATAAAGGTGTAGAAGTAGTGTCACAATTAGCACATCGACGGGCAACAAGTGGGTCAGGGTTGTTAGTAGCACGACCAGATTTGTTATGATGAGTAGTGGATGAAGTAGTATGATTTTTGTTCTGTAGAATATTCCAACATTTTGACATGTAAGAAGAAGAAGAAGAAGAGCGAACTCGCTTTTCATCATTGGTAGTACTAAGACGAGTGGAAGGTGTACCTAATGAAAGAGTACAATCAACTGAAGACGAAGAAGAAGAAGGAGAAGAAGAAGAAGCGAAGGAATAATTTTCATCTTTTTGATACTCATACAACATTGAGTATGCACAAGTGTTGTTAGTTTCATGACCGTAATACAAATTGCAACTGCACGGACCACCATGACAATAAGCGTTACCACAACTATTCATCGTCTTTCGTTTTGTCTATGAAATTGAAATTGAAATTCGTTGTTGTAGTGTACAAAACAGAGGAAAGATATGGAGTAAGTGAGCTAGTTTATTAGCTTTATATAAGCTACTAGCTAGTGTATAATTATTAATTAATTAAAGAAATACAGGAGTCCACGTTGTCGTCTACAACGTTTTTTTTTTTTTTTGGATTCTTTGTTTGCATATGAATGAAGAGGTGGGGACCCAGATTAATGTGAACAAGTCAGAGAAAGAGATAGATGAAGAAATTAAAGCAAAAACTCAAAGTGATAGTTCGACTGAAGAAGAGACTTAAGTTCTAGTAGATGTTTTCTACCACTCTTTTCGTTTTAATTTATTTGTCTAATTTTATATTCATAAAATATACCTAAATATTCTTTAATTTTTTTAAATGAATTAGAAAAAAGTAAGACAGACCAATTGAAAGAGAGATAATTATATTGCATAGTTTAAGTGGCAGTGTTCTCTATATTTAGCAATACCTGAGTATTACTGGCAGATCTATCATAGCAGAATTCGAATTATTTGTTGGGATTTAACTTTTTGTGTAGTGATTAGTGTACTGCTTACTTATAATATCAGATTAATATATAATTAATAAGCAATATATGTACAAGTAACTGGCGTTACTATTTGAATTTGGTAAATTAGAAATGCAGTAAATTACGATATATGTTAAAATATACTGATAAATAATATAAAAAATTCTTTACATCGATATAATGTGTATTCTATACTATGTATTATACAAATTAAGCACAATTAGTATATATATGTAGGGGTTAATCTATTATATAAATGAATAGGTAACTTTAACTCAAATACAGTAAAATCTCTATGAATTAATACTCAGTAAATTAATAATCTCTCTAAAGTAATATTTTTCTCCGGTCCCAACTTGGGTCAATGGAAAAATTAACCAATTTCGATAAGATAATAAGATAATAAATTTCCAGAAGACCCCTATATAAATATACGGTCTCATTAATATCATAAATTAATAATTTTTTAAAAGTACAAATATATCTAAGACAATTTGGTGAAATATATTTCTATTGTATCCTGTTTTTTCTTAAAATTTAAATATAGTTGAAGCTCATCTCTAACTTTTCTTATTGCATCCAAGAGCTTCGGTGTTGTCTTTTCGAACTGTACCATAAAATTGTGAAGAGTTCTAGATGCGATAAGTGTTTCCTTACGCGTAACTGGTTCCAAAGGTATAGTATCATCTTCAACTTCATCATCAAAATTGCTTTTTTCGATGGTTTCCACAATTTCGTCTAAGCTCTGGACCTCTGAACATGTATCACTTCACCCGGATAATCCAATGGGTTATTGACATTCATTTTATTGTGGTAAGCGAGATCATTAATCATGATCTCAAGTTCATGAATGACGCTTCCACAAGTGAGTTCATTCAAATTCCCTGAGATTGCACCCCCTAACGAATTTTACAGTGTCGAAAACAATTTACTATTGTCTCTTGCTGAACATTTGTTTTCCAAGCAAGGATTGCAAAATTGATAGCATCCAAAATATTAATCTTTGTTGGATCAGTTTGTCCCACTTCATAGCCTTCTAACATCCTAGCTACGATAAAATCTGTTACGATAATACATCTTGAAAACTCTTATTATCCCAACATCACAAGGTTGAATTTTGGATGTCATGTTGGGTGGTAAGAAAAACAATTCAACATTTTGTTGTCCTTCAATATTTCTATTATGGGCTGGACAATTATATATCTACCATAAGCAAAACTCGTCTACCATGCATTTTGTGATCAAACTAACAAATAAATTCATCAAAAAACACACTTGTCATCCATGCTTTTTTTATTGCACGGACAATTCAATAAATATGATAATAAATTAGTAAGATACAATGATTTCGATGTATTCGTTGTACTTTATATATAACTTTTTATGTGAAATCAATAAATCTGATACATAAATTAGTAAGATACAATGATTTTGATATAATCAAAATTAACCTTCGTTAAATTTCAAACCATTCTTTAAATTAATAAATATTAATTTATTAATTGAATAATATCTTTATAAAATAATAAAATTTCATGATCCACCTATATTAATTTATAGAGGTTTTACTGTACTGCTAATATTTTTTTGAAAATTGAACTACATATAATTAATAACATGTCATATTTGAATACATAAAGTTAATATTTTTTATCTAACCAAATAAAGAGAAGAGATAAATTGGTCAAAAGAAAGACACGTGACAATGAGGAACAGTCTTCCATGGATCTGCCTTCTCCGATCACGAGGCCACCCAATATCTGTCGGTATCCATATCTCCGCCCCGACCCAACTCCGGTCTCGACGGGTGATTCTTCTAGCTTGTACCAATAATATAATGACACTTTCGTGCCCCCCTTGAGTGCATTGTTAATTATATCCTAATTTATGTCAGTTTTTCAATATATATATATGATTTTTTTCAGAGTTAACGAGTGTCCACCTTTGCTACAGGATCCATTTAGAGATTACGCTTTCAACAAAAAAAAAATTATACTCAGAAATCGAACGCGAAACCATTGCTATCAATCTAAAGTTTATGTGATGCAAACTTGTAGCATAGATTTTGTTCCATTCCGAGGTAGGTAGGTAGGTAGATAATTGAACAAATAAATTGACACAACAAATATAAAAGTAGATACTTATGAGAGTAAGTTTCCTAACACTGAATTGAACCATTCCTCCTATCATAAAAATTAGGTACACATCACAAGAACAATCAGTTTTACAGTTTCTGGCATTGCATGTCCATTACTCAGTAACCGTACCCTCAATTCACGTGATCAACTCATATTCAAATATGCCTAATCTTATTCTTAATTCCCTATCCAACTTATAATCTACTACAAATTTATTTATTTTTCAAAAGTGAAAATACTATTTCTTTCGTCTCATATTAATTATTAATTTTATTTTTTCACATCTTTAAAATAAAAAGTACTTTTCTCCATTATAACATATCTTTTGCTAAGGAATTATATTTTATTTGAGAACAAGACTAAGCTAATAATCGTATTTCAAGAACGCTTAATACTAAGAGTAAAATGAAATAAAAATAATTAATTTCATCTTGATTTTATAAAATGACAAGTAAATTAAGATAAATATATACTTTTTAACTTTGACAACTAATATGCTACGCGTACAGAGAGAGTAATATGATTAACTTTTTTTTTACTTTTCATCTGGTGTTTGGTGTCTACATTGACTATATTCAATCTGCACACTCCAGAGCTAATCATTAGGAGGTGGTGCTTCCAACAAAATTTTCTTCATATCTAGAATATGAACCTAAAACTTTTAATTAAGGGTAGAGCAATCATACACCTTCCATTAATGATGCAATTAAGTAAGTTAAAATATAAAATGCATTGGCAATTGTGGATGGTGGGCAAAAAAAGAAGGGATACTCTGGCAATCATCAAAGCAACATGTTTCTTTCTTTCATCAGAACTAAGAGAGAGCAAAATCTTTGACTCAGAAGATGCAAACTTAGAATGGTAAAAAAGGGAGGAAAACAAAAAAGAAAAGGTGTACCCACCCACCCTCTCTCTTTAAAAATAAAAAAACTATATATTATAATAATAATAATAATAATTTGGTACTCTACCCCACAAGTGTAATGATGATGGAAATGGGGTCCAACGAAATTAGAAACAAAAACTTCCCTCAAGAATATCGATAACAAGATTCAAAAAAGGGTAAGAGAATAAAATGATCTTGAGATTGGCGTCCCCTTTGCTCGACAAACAACAAGACCAGACCAGACTTGCCATTCACTTTTCAAAATATGCTCTATCAACTATATATTATAATCTTTTCATTTACCCAATAATTTTTATCATCACTACCATACACTATAAACGTTGCATGGTATAACACAACCCCACCTCCCCCTCCCACCTACGCATGTCACACTAATATTTTCTCATATTACGAGTTTAAGTTATATACATTGTCTATTTAATTATATTCTTAAAAATATCATCATCAGGCTATTTTAATGATATTTATATATTAGTCTCCTTGAAATATAAAATTTGTAATCTTAAAAATAATATAGATTACATCCTACCACATGTAAAAATGATCTAATATTATAAAAGATTTTTATAAAAAAAAATGCATATAACTGAAACTCTTACCATAACTACAATTTCTATTCCACACATAAAATGCACAATGTAGTAGCATGGAAAAAGGGAGTAGCATATATATTTTCTTGTTGTTTTTTACTTGTTCATTTGGACTTTACACGTCTTTTAAGAAATAATGATTAATACTAATATTTTATCACATAAATATTTATATTATTTAATGTTTAATATTAGATCTTAAAAAATAATTACTATTAAAAATAGCACATCAATTTTTTTAAAAAAAATACTAAATATGACACGTAAAATTTAACACTAGATAAAGATAGGGTCAATGCAATTGAGTATAAAAGTAGTATCATCAGTCAATAGAAATGAAATCTAATAATACGGTTTTTAATGTAACTCTGGGATTTGATTAATCATGGAAGCCAATTACCCCCCACGAACGCCTCCATAATTCTCACATTCTTTGAGGCTAACAAATATGCTCACGCTTCCTCATAAATCATCATACATTACAAATCTACCATAATAAAATTATATATTATAATATAAAAATAAATATAATACAATGACCATCATCTTACGTGGCAACTTCGATTTTGTGGGTCCCATCTAGTCCTAACTAAAATCGTAATATTAAATATCTCTAGTCTCCCTAATTATAGTCCTAAATTATCCAACTTTGCTCCATTATATCACCGACCAGTTTAAGGTTAAATCATTTTTACTATCACACCATTTAAAAGATATCATTTCTTAAAATGTGAATTTAAATATAAAATATATTAGTTACTACATCAAACATATTTTTTTATGATGATACCTTTTTCTTTTTTATATGACAATATATTACTTAAACTCATAAAAAAAAGATATATTAATCAATGGGTTTTTATCTTTATATACAAATATTTTTAACAATATATATAATAATCACTATCAGGAGCGGATCTAGGGGGGATAATGTTCATCTCAATTCCTTCGGCAAGAAATTACATTGTATACATAAGGTATTTTAAATTGTTTTTAGTGTATATATAAAGATTTTGAATCACCTCAACACAAAACTAGACGACGTTGACTTAATGATTTAGGAGTTTTGTTGATCACTATAATTTTTATTTAATTTGTTAAGAACAATTATTGATGGTTACTTCCTTCAATCCGTTCATATTTACTTGTCTTGAGTTTGGCATATCCCTAAACACAATAAATAAATTGATATAATTTTACTAGATTATCCCTAATTATTATATGTTGAAAAATGAATTAAAAATAATTATGACTACAAAAATATAAAATGGTAAATAATCTTTTAGATGGACGGAGGACCTTATTGAGTCAAATTCTCTTAAATATAATATAATATAAGTGTATAAAGATAAAGTTCTCATGATTACACATTAAACCCGTGCCATACGTAAATAATAATTACTACTAGCCATTTTGAAATTCCCCCGTTACACTTTGAATATTTGCATGCATGAACTAATTATCCAACTATCCAATCCATGCAAATAAACTAAGAGAAAAAGCACACAAACAAAATCTGCATATTAAAAAGATTTTGAATACCAAGATTCAAATCTAGATTGATTACTACATACTACTTTATATGCTACAAACGACGAAAAGAACAGTGTATTCTATAAATTCTAAAAAAAGAAGAGAACTATATTATTATATAATATAGTATATTATTAAAAAAATAAAAATAAAAACACAAAAGGAAAAGGTAACGTACATTCCTCAAAAGCAACAAGATAACAACTGGAATGAATCTCACTTGTCCAGTTTATTTTTAGCTTTTTATGTCTAATAGGACTAAGTTTTCGATTGGTCAATTGGTTAGAGTAAAGAGAAAAAAAGTGATCGATAACAACCCCAAAAAAAGATTGTAAATTATAATAAAGAGAGGAACACTTGCTAAGATAACCTATATAGAAAGTTATTTAGTAAGTTTCTGATCTGGTCTGGTCAACAATATAATGTGTTATATTTATTATTATTATTAGAGTATTACTTTCCTCTAAAGAATAAATACTGTAGCCTCTTATTGTCTCCTATGAAGGGTTCTAGTCTTGTACCCAAAGAAAACTTAGATTTATCTTTTTTTTCTTCCATCCACTCATTATATACGTTTTGTCTGCCTTGTCACTACCCCTAATTCTACCTTTTTGCCTGCTTATTTTTTATTATTTCTTTAACAAGTTATGTTTGGTTATTAGTATTTGCAAGTGATTAATTAATATGCATCTAGTAACGATATGTTTGGTCGTTTTGAGTATTAAGACCTCTTTTTTTAAGTGACACTATTTGTAGGTTTAAAATGTGAATTTTGATTTGCTAAAATGAGTGACACGGGTTCTGAGACAATTGGATATGTATTGGAGTAAAAATTCAAAAATAGAATAAGAATTGACCAAAGTCAACATTTAGAATAATCGAGTTGGAATTGAGGTTTGAAAGTTCCTAGAGGTACGGATGGTGATTTGGGATTTAGGTGGATGGTTTGTGGACGAGTCTTGAAGGGCTTGTAAATGATTTAGACACTTAAGTTGCATACTAGTTAATTTGAAAATTTAAGAGTTGACCACACCTAAATATGTGCCTAGACGGTCTCTGATCGGTGATTTGAGTGCTTCAACAAGTTCTTAGGTTGTTTAAGGGAGTGATTTCACATATTTTATTTGCATTTTGAGAAGTTTGGGTACTTAAATGAATCAAGTGATGGCACCAATTTTTTGGTTGGTTTATAGTGCCAGTCATTACACCCTTATCTTTGGTCGTGGGCTTGGGTGTCACGATCATCGAGAGGTGATGGGGTGATCGGGAAACATTTTTTTAAATTGAAATTTAAAAAGGATAAATATATCCCCGAATCATCGTAAATGGTAAAAGGATACCTTCCGTCATACTTTTGGGACATTGGTGTACCTGCCGTTCAAAAACTAGAGCATATATACCCTTTATACTAACGGACATACACGTGTCATAATCTTATCCACCGATTCGACATTTATTATCGGATGGACGGATAAGATTTTCACGTGTCCCTATTTAGTCTTCCGCTAGAGTGAAGAGCATATATGCTCTAGTTTTTAGGCGACAGGGGCACCAATATCCAAAAGTATGACAGAAGGTATCTGCATATCATTTACGATAGTTCAGGAATATATTTGTCCTTTTTCCCTTCATGGTATATATTGGAGAGTTTTTTTTTGGACGGATAGAGGTATATTTTAAGACCTTTTAACTTTGATGGAAGGAATGTTTTTTATAGTACACTGATAATACGAGTTAAGGATAAGTGGGTGTCATATATGTATGAGTATTAAATGTCATGTTTTGGGTGTTTAATTGCGGTTATGTGATAACTTCTATAATTTTCTGTAGATTCATAAGCTTGTTTTGAATAAATTGAGTGATTATTGTGTTAATTGAGTATATGTTTCAGATCACTTTGAATATCACGTATACTTGATGATAATTATATTACATGAACTTCTTTTCTACATTGTCTATATGCCTTATGTGAGCATATGAAATTTATATCTGATCCCACAAACATGGTTATTTACTGATGTAATTTATGACAGATGGGATCTAATTTTGGATGGGTGATGATATTTTTTATTTTTCTCAAGTGAAATTTAAGTCCAAACATAACTTTAATTTTTTAATATTTTCTTAACTTTAACTTTAATTTTTCCCCCAATATAATATTTTCCAAACACTTGTACGTAAGAACTATTACTTCACTTACAAGACAACCATACTTAACCTTTTATCTATAAAATAAAATAAAAGCATGCAATATCTCACAAGAGAAAACATAGATTAGTCTTTTTTGTGCGATAATTTTGTAGGCAAAAGAATTGGAAATAGAGGTATCGGGTTCAAATATGGGTATGCAATTGTTATTATTAAGGAACGTTTTATCTTCAAATGTAAAAGTTTTCGAAGGCGAATATTTAATTTACCTACCAGACACTAAATGATAATAAAAAAAAATTGAAAAGAGGAAAAGAAAAGAAACCAGGGTTAACACTAAATTTCTTTTGTCTTATTTTTTCTAATAAATAAAAATTTCTGGTAAAGTGTGGCCGACAATCGGCAATTAGGTGGTAATATATTTATTTAAATAAAAATGGTGATAATCACTATAAAAATCCTCTGGAAGACATAATAATATAATAAAGAGGCAACATCCTGAGTATATTCTTGTGGTCTCTTCTTGTTATATGTGTAAGATTTGTTTCCTTTTGATCTATGAATTAATTTACCTTGAAGTTATTAAAAAATTAAACGATCGTCTACCCTACTTAATAGAATAATACTTATGTAATTAAACTAATTAATTTGGCTAGTCTAACACTTTACGTTTTCTTAAGTCATGTAATATGCCACATGATTTTGTTAATTTTCAATGTTTTACTTTATATTTGCTTATATAGTGGCACTCTCTCGCAAGTTTGAAATTTATTTTGATCAAAAACATTTTTTTAATACACAAAGGGCACTACTACTTAACTTGTGGTAAATGGACAAGGATTTTCCATAAATAAATATAGGTTGGGCTTTATTAATAATCTATGGTTATGATTTAGGTATTTACCATTTATAGCAAGTGTTTGAGGGGTCAGGCCAAAAAAAAAAAGGATTGAGGTATCAGATGATTATGTATATTTGTTGTATTCATACGCACATTTAGATTGTATCGACGAATAATACAAACAAAAACAAATACTAGGATTGTGTTCATTTGCTTCTGTTTCCCTTGCTTTCATTCGCTCAATTGTATCAATTGTTACCAATTTGTATCACTTATATTCATTCACTCTAATAGTGGTATATATCAACACATACAATCTTAATGGATACAGTCACGATAGATTGTATGTGTTCACTCAATTTCGCTCGAGTAAGGCAAAATACAGAAATACAAGAGTGAAATGCATGGGTGTATACAGGGATACAAGCAACAATATACAGTATACAGTCAAGTCAAACCATAAAAAATGTAGTGATTGTTACAAAATTCCTCCTTTATAATACAGAAATACAAGAGAAATACAAAAATACATCAAGGATCTGCAAGACGTTTTCGAGGTGCAAAATCAAGGTGATAATATAGAGATTTGCCGAAAAATGTCCTTCAAAATACAAAGTACACGTGAAAATATAGCGAGAGGCAAGTAAGAGAGAGATGAGAAAAAATATGCTATAAAAATATAAAACATAATTAAGAATTGTAGTTTTCTAAAAGTGTAGTTATGAATGATAAATATAATGTATAAATTAGCTATATACCATGTTCTTAATGGATTCATTTACCCAAGTGTGCTCTTGAGGCACAAGAGTAGCCTAACTAATGGGCCAAATAATGCCTGTAGCCCATTAAAAAGGGGGTTTTAAACGGGTCATTTGCATATTTTCCCTATTTTGTGTTGATTTTTATTTTTTATTTTTTGTTTCTCAAGGTAAATAATTTTCTTGAGAGGTATAAATTTGTATTTTCGTATCATAGTATCTTTCAGGTTATGCTTCATGTCATTAAAGAATTTATATCCCGTTATGCATAGGCTTGATTTTTAAGGGCAAAAATTAAATACAAGTGCATTTGAAGGGCAAACTTGCAATTAATCATTTTTAAACAAGGGAAAGTTACAATAAATGTATTTGGATGATCTAGTTTACAAAATATAGACACAATGTATAGGTTGTATATACTTACACTAATTACACCTATACTATATATACATTACTAGTGTATATATTATATACATTTCAGTTATTTTTATACATATTTTGTAAACTAGTTGACCGAACTGTATATATTAGTAGGTATCCCTGTAAACACATGTACCAATCATAATACTTTTCAATGGTAGTATCCTAAAAATAAAAAAATACATTTATCGTAGCAACAGTTTACCAATTTGCTAAAAGAAATTCAACGTCACTCCTTCATCGGTGAAATTACACCAAATTACCTTGAAAATTGGTCATTTTGAATACGCTAGTTCATGTGGAAACCTTCAAGGTCAAAAGTTTAAACTTGAAAGTCACCTATTAAACAAGCGAAGTCAAAAGTTCAAGACCATTCATTTCCAAAGTCACTTTATTTCCTCCACTATTTTGAAAGTTAAACAACAAATAATGATGTGAATTTGCAGAGAGAATTCAGTAAGCATACGTGCCTTGGAACGCTCGTTGTATTTGATTGCATGAATTGGTTTGCATCATCTGAAGAAACGTTGTGTTTTCCCTTTGGTTTCAGGTACCCAAAGCCTAACAAAAACAACTGTTGATGCTGATACCATTGTATAGATGATGAATGTTCCTGCCAATATAACCAAGTTGTTCGTAGCATTCTTATATACAAACAATATGTAGTAGGAGAGAAGTCTAATAAAACGCGCACCGCACCTCCTTCACTCCAACTCAAAAGCAAGTTGGCTGTCATTGTAACAACCCATGATGTTAGCCGATTTGCCAATGTAGCAACACTGCCACCAAGACTCTTAATGTTTACTGGCAATATCTGTCCAAATTATTTCGAAAACTATAAGGTCATGCATATAACAGTTGAATTTTGAATGCTAATTTTGCTTTGAAGTTCTTGTTTTGGTAGGTGTTAATGATCCATGTACAAATGAATTAGCTTCGACATACCTCAGACATTATGATCCATGGAATGGACCCTAATCCCAGAGCAAATGCCATCACTAAAACCTGGAAATTCATTGGTAAATAAAGACTAAAGGCTCTGAAAAATGATAGAAATCACACATAATACGTGGAGCGTAGGACAGTAAGGGGGAGATAAGTAGAAGTTGAAGCATGAACTATACCACAAGTCCAATCAGAGATAATACTCCTAAGGCAGGATGCCAACTTTTGGGCGCGAAATCCTGGATTCAAGTAGAAAAGAATCAGTGTAATGTTAAGCAAGAAAGATCGTTAAATCGGATAACAGACTGATAAATTCTCATGGATGTGAATTTGAAGTTACTGACCTTTAGGTAGAATGCTGTTGCAACAAGGAAGCTGCTAACTGTCATTAACGACGAGGACATCTGAAAAATGTGTGTCAATATAAAGGTTTTTTTCCCTTAATATGTAGTAGTAGTTAGTATCAAATGAAAAATTTCTGCCTAGACATACAATTAGAAGTACTCTGCGACCCGCCTTGTCCACCAGTGATGCAGCTATAGCTGTAACAATAACCTATAGAAAGTACTTTTATTAATACTCAAGAACAATATCTGCATAGAAATGAAAACTATATATCCCGCGAGCGACTTACTTGAATTGCTCCGAGTCCAAATGTTGCAGCTTTACTGGATGAAACTCCTGTTAGTTTGAAAAACATTGCAATTAAAACCATATATGTTGAACCATTCACTCTGTACATAGCCTCTATGACTAACAGCTACATATACAATCTAATGATCGAGAAGTTCTTCAAGGTACTAGTCGATAAGGCCTCTAACACCACTAACATGTTTGTCTAGGATTTCGTTTCAAATCATTTGATGATTCTAGTTTGACAACTTCACAGATAATCGAAGAACTGACTAACCAGCAGATTTGAAGATGTTACTGGAATACATTAAGATACCATTAATGCCGCTGAGTTGCTGGAGACTGAGTAATCCAATACCTATCTGCATGTTAGAACCAACTCATGAGAGTGACCCTTGAGAGGAGTAAGGGGAATTCAAGCATATTTTCATGGACTACCATCTCTTGAAACATAATGGTACAATGCACAAGTATACCAGCAAAGGATAGTAGTATCGCCTTCTCTTAAGCTCAGAAAAGTGAATAATAGCTTTTTTACTCGATGATCCCACAGATTTCTGGACAAAGGATATGAACAACAAACAAGCACAAACACATTTTATGAGCAAATTGAATGTTCAAAACAGTTGAAGATCATGACAGATAACCAGCTCAATTGATTTACCTTGATCTCATTCATTTCTAAGGATATGTCAGTGTCAAATCCCCTTAGACCTTGCAACGAAGTTTCAAAATCCTCAAAATTCCCCATTTTAGCCTAAACATTACACTATGGAATGTTAGCATAACATAAACACCGAAAAACAAGAAGGACAAAAACCCAAGTTTGTTATGCATACCAACCAACGAGGAGATTCTGGTATAAAAAATAGACCAGGAATCAAAACCATGCAAGGCAACATTCCTGCAGAGGGGAATTATAAGTTGAAAAAATTTCATTATTAGAAAGACTGAAGCCAATATGTTCAATTTAAGAAAATATAGACAGAAGAATTACATTATAATCTCATTGCTTCAATTAACTTGCGAATACATAACATCACATGAATACGTATCCTATTGAACTTCCAATGTATAGGATGTTATACGGGTAGATCCACTCATCAACAAAGAACATCTAATCCATTATTCTCGTACTATTTCAAAAGCATATATATATATATATATATATATAAGTACTATACTGGATAAGGTACTATTTCTGCTAATGGTACAGTAAGAACTTGATGAATGTCACCAAATGCTGTTACTTGATAAAGAATCTCCACTGAATTCTAGTACTAACACAGGGTAAAAGCAATCTATTTGTCGATAAGTATCAGATGAATGAGAAAATTTCTTTGGAATTGATTGAATTTCAACAAGAACTCATACATTATATTGCTCACCTATAACTGCAAGCACTCTCCAGCTCGCAAAGAGTCCCAGTAGATATGCGACCATTATCCCAACTGTGCTATACACCAAGAATGAAACGTTAAAATATCGAACCATTATAAGTGAAAGCACATAACAATACTAACATTATTAATAGATCCAAGAACTCCTCTCATGTTTTGAGGTGAAATCTCCGATATATATACAGGAACCTATACATAACAAACATGAAGAGTTTAGATATCAGAAGGTTCTAATTATAACTCCAACTAGAGCTGTCACAAAAGCAAAACAAGTACAACATTTACCACCTACGAAATGATGCCAACGCCAAAACCTCCCATCAACCTTCCCATGTATAAAAATGATGTGTTCTGTTAATGATGGAAAATGCATATATTCAAGTAAACTTCCTATAAAAGAAATGCAACTGAAGTGTGTAACATATATATAGCAACTAACCACTCACTCTTTCAATTGAAATGGCGAACCATCCGCTAATATTAGGAAGTGCTGCAATCATTAGTGTCTGCATTTCAATATGAAAGGAGGGAGAGCAAAAAAAGGAACACGCGCACAAAAATGGTTTAACTTCTATACACTGATGATATCGAGATTGTACAATTGTATATGCAGAGTCTTATACCCCTTTTCTTCCAATGTATTCGGATATCTGACCACTTGCAATTGCACCAACCATTAGCTAAAGATCCAAAGATCGAAAACTGTTAAGAGAAATTATTCTAACATCAATACTGCGAAATTTAAATTCCCTGAAACATTATAACATTATATCAAAATACTAAGAAAACAATGCAAATGATGAATATAACAACAATGTACTACTAGAAAGAAGATTAAAACCTCTGAAATTGAAAGTACGAGGTCATTCATGATATCGGACTGCGTAACTGCAAAAATATAATTAGTTACTTAAAAAACAGGACAAGTCCATTACATGACATTGGTAATGTCAGTATATATAAGTTAAGTCCTATCTATGTCATATTACATTTTTAGTTTATACGTCAATTTTTTTTACTTTCTTAAACTTTATGTCAAAAAGTTAGGTATGCATACAGTGAATCCAAATTGAAAAGAGCCCAATGCTACAATGAGGACACATAGATAAATGAAGACGGATTCGCGTAGAATTTGGGCTGATGATTCCATCATGCTGGACTGTCTGGAGCCCATTCTATACCAGCTTCCAGTATGTAACAATGGCTTCCGGAGACCATTCTCAGAGATAGCAGAATCATCTCGAAAACTCTCTTTTCCTTTCGTAGGGAGTAATAATGGCTTTCGAATTGAGTTCTCATCGGAATTGCTGGCATAATCCTCTCGGAAACTCATCTTGTCAATATTAAAATGTCTTTATTTTTTCTTAGCTAATAAAGTTGAAGCCTGAAATAATGAAGAATTGATGCTAATGGAGGGATAATAGATCGATCAGCAACAAACTCTGCTATAAACATGGAGAAGCTGACCAATGTAGATTTATGAGTGTCAAGAAGAAAACAGAGCAGTTATATAGTAGTTGAATATTAGTCCATCCGTCCCAAATTATATGACACTGTTTCGTTTTACTTTTAATAAGTCACAAAAAGAATAACACATACAAACATTTATATTTTGTTCATGTTAGGTCCACTTATTTGGCAAAGGTGTACTCTTTTTTTTAGGGTAGTTTTGAATGTTGTGAAGTTTTCCTATATCTCTTAAACTTCATGATCGGCTAAATTATATCACATAAATTAGGACGAGGAGAGGGTCATATTTTCTCTTGTACTCTTCGAAAAAGGTTATATTTACCCGTTCTTATACTTGTCCTTGTCATCCAACTTTGGACGCATATTTGCCTTTGGATGGTTAAGTCTCATCTCCCCACTTTATATCATCCTACTTTGGACACATATTTGCCCTAGGACGGTTAAGTCTCCTCTCCCCACTTATATCATCCTATGTGGCGCCTACTTGAATATATTCATAATTAAAATAAAAAATAGTCAACAGGCAAAATATGTAACTTTCTTGCGCTTAATAAGCCATCTAAAATGAAAATTAGATACGTTATTATGATCATGAAAGTTGGGATAAGTCATAAGCTTTGTTTTCCTGCATATAGCATCTAATAATATTATTACACAGGAACTTTAGCAGAGAAAAAAAGCTTTGCATTTGTTAGTTTCTAAAATATTTTGTGACTACATATTATGTCTAGGAGTAGGACATAATATTAAAAACATTAAGAATCATTTTTAGGGGACCAAATCGTGTTAAAAACATTAAGAATCATTTTTAGGGGACCAAATCGTGTTAAAAATATTATTCATATTGTCATGGTATGAAAGTTAAAACTCTTTACTTTTGTGAAGAATTAACATTGAGATTCAAGTGCTGAGCTATCTGCAGGTATTCCTTTATTGTGCAAATTCCAGAAAATTATTTATGGAGGATAGAATCAGGATACAAGACTGTAACTGTGCATGCTCATCAACTGAAATGGCATGTTTGGCCAAATAACTAATAGTAGCTATATACTTTACACTTCATGTTTGTTTTCGCTTCAAAGCGAAATAGAATGTACATCAACTGGTATTGTAAGAGACCAGTCGATGCAGAATCTTAAGCCAGAAATTTTATGTGATGGCTTTATCAATCCTTGATGTCTTCATCAATAATGTCTCATAATTTTGAAAGGCAACTAAATCTGAAGCTAGTACGAATTTCTGTCATACTATCTCTGTCTAGACATTATGGACTTGACTAAGTCCAGTATCCGAACATAGTCATAAAATAGAGACGATTCTTTGCCTTCAAGACCGTCCCTGCTCACCCTGTTACTGCCTGCAAGATTGTTGCACGGGCTTCCACCAATCAGTAAATCAAATCCGCCAAATGAATCTATCAGTTGTTCCAAGCGGTCTCCATTCAACTGCTGCACATCATCAAAATCAATAAGATTGCCTCTCTGATTAGTTTGCTCCCACCAACTTCTCACAATGTTTCTGTTCACTTCAGATTTTTCCACAGAGACCACATTGTTTAGTTGAATCCCAAGACGGTAAAGAGCAACTTCAGCACCGCCAATCCCAGAGAAGAGTGATAAGACGTTCATCCCATTTGGAAACATGTCTTTCAACACTGATAAATGGTATGCCACTGTGTCAACCTATAAATAATAATATCAATCCAAGTATCATGTTAAAAATTATTCTAAGGAAAAGAAATTGTATAAGTCAAGGTAGGAGTTAATTACATCTTGTAACCCCAAGTTAAAGGGGAGAAAAGGAAAGGAAGGGCGGTGGGGCAAGACTTGGATATACAACAATAACATACTCGGTGTATTTCCACAAGTGGGGAATGGGGAGGGTAAGATGTACGTAAACCTTATCCCTACCTTTGAAGGGTAGAGAGGTTGTTTCCGATAGACCCTCGGCTCAATACATCCAAGGATAAGGATCATAAATCACCAACAATATATCTTTCCACCGTAAGAAGATTTAAAAGAGAAAGTGATCTACTATGTCCCAAGCAATAATACTATTTGGTAAAGACGATAAGACAAGGGGATATTATGATGTTGACCAAGAAAAAGGAAAGAAGAAAGAGACAAGACCTTATTGAGGCAGCAGCAGAATACCATATGGTGTGGCCATGAGAGAGCAACAGGATACTATTGCAAAAGAAGCTAATACCGTCCATATGAATCAAAAAACGTCCTCATTATATAGAGCTGTCTTTTCAAAATCAGTAAAGACAGGTTAACTGGATCAGATGTTCAACCTATTCAAAGAACTTCCTCAAGTGTTTGTTTGCTAACAGAGAATAACGACTTTTACTACCACCAACTTTTTAAGCATAGAGCGTATGACTGGTAAACTTTTAGATATTTATAGCTAAGATAGAGTCATAGCTTCTATCATCCCTTCTCACTTTACCTACCTCCACCTCCTTCTACACTTCTATGACCAGTTCACCACTACAAGGACCCAAGTACGCATGTACACAAATCATACAATCATTCAGCAACTCAAGATTAGTTTAAGCTACAACTCCCTGTAGCTGACTCATCTGCACACTCTCAAAACGTTGAATGCCTCCCAGGAACGTCAGAACTCCAGAAGAGGACTAATTTTGGAAAAGGTATACACACAAAAAAAACTTAATCAAGTCATGCTTTCGGTTTTCTTTCTCTAGACTTTTGAAAACAAGAGTTCATTATATGTTGATGCTAAGTAAAAAACGACGTCTTTCCTGAAAGGAGGAAAAAAAAAGACTTTGTAATGATGTTTACTAGTAATGAATAGTCACTCTTGCACCCCACTCCACCCCAGAAAACCATAACTAAATAGATAAATTACAAAAACACCAAAAACGAAAGAGGGACAACTGCTTTGCTCATCAGTTCAGCTAATTAACTTTTACAATATGTAAACCACCACAATTACACACACATCATTTGTGGGACATAGCTAGTGCAAAACTGCTCCTTTTTTTTGGTTAGCGCGTAAAAGTTAAAACTCCTCTTATAACTATCAAAATTTGTTACCATAGAGTTCACAATTGCACAATGAGGGATAACAGATGTAACACAGCTTCTTTCCAACCGTTGTTCTCTATGACGGAGTGTTTTTTGTCGGTTTGAGGTTGGAGCAAACCTCACACTAAGTGTTGCACCAGGGTACGACTGAAATTTCCAGATTGTCTCTCATATGCTTCAAACAATCAACCATTCCTTTGAGGACAAAGCTTCTCTTCATTATAAAGAAGTGGTCAACCATTGTATATGTTTAAACAATTTTGTTGCATATAATAATTGAAAACAGAAGCTGAAGTCACAGGAAATGTGTCACCTTGTTACATCAATCCTTTTAATTACCTCATTCCTCCAAGAAACATAAAGGACAACACAAAAACACAAAGCTGATTGTTTATACTCTGTCAAAACAGGCTACTCAACCCTTTGTGCCCAGAATGAGATGGAGGAAAGCTGGTCATGGAAACTAATTTGGAAAACAAAATTACCCCCAAAGGTGATTTGCTTCACTTGGACAGCACTCTACAAAGCATGTTTGACTCAAGATAATCTAAACAGAAAAAATGCATATTGTCAACAGATGCTACATGTGCAAACAATGTATAGCAACCAACAGTCACCTACTACTAGACTGCTCAGTTGCTACAGATATCTGGAATATGTTCTTTTCAGTTTTTGGGCTCAGTTGGGTTATGCCTGAGAGGATTAACAATGCTACACATATGCAGGAGTACTTGGAAGGTTGGTAGAGCCATCACAAAAATCTGGAAAATGGTCCCTGCTTGTATTTTTTGGTGTATTTGGATAGAAAGGATCGTAGATGTTCATGGAATAGCAACTCCTAATCACAGTCTCAAGGCTGTGTCTAATTTTGTTATATAGTTAGAGTAATTTGTCCCCTGTAAACTCCCCAGACAGCTTTTTAGATTTTGTTAGAACCTTATCTTTAGTATGGGGCTCGCTGTAATGGAGCTAACAAACTCACTTTTGATCTCACTCTTTTGTGTACTATTTGCATCTGCTTGATGCCTTCAATGAAGTCTATTACTTCATCTAAAATAAAGCTAAACTGAGACAACACTGGTGTTGTAACCTAGTGTTGCAATTTCATCTAAAACTCAAGTAGTTCATGGTTAAAATCTCACCCACGGGATTCCCTTTCCCCTTATTCACAGGCCTCCCCCTCTTCCTCCACCCAACCACCCCAAAAAAAAATATTCAATATAAGATTTTTTAGTCCTTTTGCTGATGAATCGCCCATTACCCCCTACACACATGGTTACCAGATACCCATGGAAAAGCACATTACAATACTTGTGTGCTTCAAAGTCATGAAGTCCCAGAACTCATATTCTAGAGCTACTGATATCCCTTAACTGTAGATTCAACAGCACCAGTTATGCATCTTCCTTTCATTTTATATAGGTTCTCTACCTCCTTTTTCCGACAATTCATCCACTTCCCTCAACTTAATAGAGAAATTTTAGAAAATTAAGATGACACTGAAATTGTAGCGTCGATGAATGTTCTGTTCAAAATTTCAAATACCACCAATGTCATTCCCCTTCTGAAAAAAATAAAGCTACATTACGTAGTATAATTTGTTTTGTTTGAAAACTGGTATACGTAGTGAGCTTTTTAATCAGCTTAAACTAATATATTATGTTAATTATAGGATTTTAAGCCAGTTGATGCATAATGATCTCAGCAAAATATTGTGGTTAAGAGAAAACAAAAGAACGAAAAGATTACAGCAAGACTTGGATATACACGTGAAAATTAGAACAAAAAAGGTTAGGCTAACCTGGAATGAGTTACCAAGCGATTTGTATCTATCGGTCCTACTTATACCACCTCCCCTGGTATGGTTCTTTGGAAACCCCAATAGCATTTCAAATTCATCTGGCTCCAAAGGAGCAACTTTGTTTCTCCCAACCCACACCAAATTCCACTTCCGACATTGATCAAGAACAAACTTTTGCACCCTCATAGGTGGCTCACCGTCAAAGGCCTCCACAGCTTTCCTGATCCTATCAGTCAATCTTGCACTTCCAATAGCTGTTTGCAAACAATTTAACTTTGTCCGTGGATCCCAAGATGGCCACCATTTCTTTGTTAGGGGAAGTGCCTCATTAATGGTGCGTGGGGGAAGTGGAAGCAAGGGAAATCTATTTTCAATAGGTAGGTTATGAATATAACCCCTTTTTCTTGCAGTAGCACAAAAATACTTTGAATCGACAAACTCAGGCTCAATATCATATAGGAATCTGGAAATGGTATCCCACACACCCTTTGGAGCTAGAGCAACATTTTCGTAATAGAAAAAAGGGGGGCCAAAAGCTTGCTCCGGAATAGTTCTTCGGACAATTGCAGGAACTGATTCTGTAGGAACCCCAAATCCAATCATAGGTTTGGGCAAACGAATTGTCTCTTCATCAAAAATCGCCCGTGGCTTTTTGCTTTTGCACAATTGATTGAACATCTTCCTCTTCTTGTATCCACCACTACCATGGTTCAGTTTTGGCTGTCGCAATGGAAGTGAGGCATCAATTCAATGAAAAATAATATTGCTATTTTGACAAAGTTGAACAGAATGTCAATTCATATGAGTCCATTGCAAAATAAGGCGAGGGGAAAGCAGACCTTTACATCTTCTGGCAAATAGGGATCTTCTGCTCTTGCCATTTGAGCAGCACAGATGAAATCTGTCAATTCAGAAAGCGATGCTTCTGGACCTAGAAAGTTGTAAAGAGGACATTAATTACCTGGAAATGAGATCAAGATAGGTGCTGCAATTGTAAAAAGATATTCAGGAATATTGCAGCATCAATAAGCAGGTTTTCTTCCAAATGCAAGAGCATTGACGACAAAGATAACTCAACTTAGTAGCATCTACCATATAACTTGCATGAATAAGATTTCTTCAGCCAATGATAAAACCTTAGCATATAAATACATATCAAAACCGAACTAAATGTCTAATCAGATATAAGACTTGGATAACATTATTAATGTAGAGGACAGAATATAATTTAATATACGCACCACATCTCTCCATTGCTATAGAAACCTCTTCCACTGGGTATCCCATATTTGCCAGAAATAATATTGTCTGCTCTTTTTCAGACAAAGAACTGCTCTCTTCTTTCACATAGCACTGTTTAGCAGAATTCTATCACACGTTGTAAAAGGAAAATGTTAGAAAAGTTTGACATATTTGTGCCAAGACAACGCGTGACAGAATTCAGGACAGTTATTAAAACCACAGATATCTTCAATTTATTTGTAGTTCTACACAAATTCGTAAAACTAAACCACCTCACATTTTACTCATTCAATCGAGTAGGTGAAGCCATGGGTGTTCAAAAATACCATAAAACCAACATTGAATACATAATAATGAGTTAAAGATATCAATAAAGCGCCCAAACAAAAAAAAACATTAAATGTATCTTTTGAACAAAGAGAAACCAAATTGACTCTATGCCACAGTAAGACACTGATAAGAGAAATGGAGAATAGTGTATATTGGGGATAACGTACTGTACAGTAGTCTGAGTCAGAGGACCAACTATCTTCCTCATAAACATCATCCAGAAAGTTCTCGTTGTATTCAGAAGAGCTATCATCAGAATTAATGCAGGGCTCCAGGTGAGGGCCAGCACTGGGCTGATCTTCAGGAGAGTCTTCGATGGCCTGCAACATCCAAGACAAACAAAAAGTTTGATTGATAACTAAAATTTACACAAACAGATAACATAATTTTTCTATAAATTTTCAGAGTTCATACATGAATTATAACTCATTGACCCTCACCTATGAGGTGGCAATGTCAGGTGGACAGGAGGGAAAATTCTGCTGCGGGCATCAAGATTAGATAGATTCTTGTTAAAAGCAGATTGGGATGATAGATTCATGAATATCAAACAAAATACTCTCCCAAGAACTATCTCAAATCACTCCCCAGTTGAGTTGCAATGTGGAAATTGGAGGGGAAACAAGTGGTATTTCAAGTCCGAAACAATATGGCTGAGGTCAGAAGGCTTCCTCTAGTTGGTAAAAGGATGATGGGACTCTTTTCTAGTAAGTGGATTCCCTGACTATGTATTATCCTGCCAGCTGAAGCTACTGAAGCAGAAATTAAACGAGTGGAATATAGATTCTTTTGGCAATATGGAGAAAAGGATGGATGATGTGCTGAGGAAACTGCAGATGCTTGAACAGAGAAGAAGGGAAATTGACTGGAGATCAGTTAGTTGAGAAAGCTGGAATTTTGTTGGAAATACAAGAGGTGGCAAAGCTAGAAGGGATCTTCTGGAGGCAAAGATCCAGGTTATTATGGCTGAAGGCTAGTGATAGAACACCATATTTTTCCATAAAATTGCTAATGTTAATAAGAGATGCAACGTGTTTGACAAGCAAAAATTCAATGATGAAATAATTGAAGAACAGAAGGCATCCAAAAGGAGATTGTGAATTTTTTATAAAGATCTGTACATAGAAACTGAAAATTGGAGGCCATCATTCAGAACTGAGTGTCCCAGAATCACGCAAGGATCTTTCTCAGACGAAGTAGTAGAAGGGGTATAAAAATTCGTGAAGGAAAATAAGCTCCTAGCCCAGATGGTTTCAATATGGCTTTCCATAAACATCGCTGGTCAGTGATAATGAGCACCAGATTTTTCCATAAAATTGCTAATGCTAATAGGAGATACAACATGTTTGAGAAGCTAAAAATCAATGATGAAATAATTGAAGCACGGGAAGGTATCAAAAAGGAGATAGTGATTTTATACAAGTATCTGTACAAAGAAACTGAAAATTGGAGGCCATCGTTCAGAGTTGAGTGTCCAAGAATCACTATTGAGGAAAATGAATGGTTGCAAAGACATTTCTCAAAGGAGGATGAAGAAGAGGTTATAAAAAGTTGTTAAGGAGAAAAGGCACCCACCCAGATGGTTTCAACATGGCTTTCTAGAAACATTGCTGGTCAGTAAAAAAAGTAGGTGTACTAAGAGCTATCAACTTTTTCCGACACGGGAAGGGTAGAGAATTTCAATGCTTCCCCCATTTCTCTTATACCAAAAACTGCAGGTGCACAGCCGCTGAAAGACTTCAGGCCTTTAGCTTACTGGGTAACTTCTACAAAATAATTTGCCAAGTTGTTGGCAGAAGGGCTGAAAACAATAATGAAGAAGCTGGTGGCCGACAAACAAATCGCCTTTATTAAAGGGAGACAAACTGCAGATGTTGTACTTATTGCAAATGAGTGTTTTGATGAAAGGAAGAGGCAAAGAGAAGCTGGTATATTGTGTAAGCTTAATATAGAGAAGGCATATGACCACTTAAATTGGGCATATTTGCTAAACTTGTTGAGGAAGATGGTTTTTGGGGGACGGTCAATAGGGTGGATCAGATTTTGTATATCCACGGTTACTATCTCAATCATCATAAATGGATCTCCAGGAGATTTTCCCCATCTCAAGGGGGATCAAGGCAAGCATATCAGCTGTTTCTTTTTCTCTTCATTTGGCTATGGAAGGATTAAGCAATATGATATGCAGAGCAATGTCTTTAAACTGGATCAGAGGTTTTAAGGTGGTGTCAGAATGCAAGGAAGGGTGGAAATATCCCCTATTTTATATGCTGATGATACCTTATTCTCTGTGAAGGCTGTGATTGGTCCAAAGGGCGGGTCACAAACGGATTTCTCGGTTATCAAAATAAAAATAAAAAATCAAATGGGATATTCAAGGCGTGATGCTTTTGAACTTTGAGGTTGCTTCCGGGCTAAAAATAAATTTATTCAAGACCTATTGCCTATTTGTACCCAGTAAACAAGGTACAAGATATATCAAGTTTGGCTGATGACTTAGGATGTCAGGTAGGTAAGCCCACCACTTACCTGGGAATCCTTTGGGGGCTAAATTCAAGAGAAGCTCAATTTGGGAGATGGTTATTGAAAAGTTTGGAAGGAAACTAGCAGTCTGGAAAAGACAATACCTAGTGGGAGAGTAACTCATAAAGCACACAATAGAGTGCTTGATTCATTACCTATTTAATTTCTCTCTTTCCAATGCCAGCAAAGGTGAGACAAACTCTGGACAGAATTGGGAGGAATTTCTTGTGGGGAGGAAACAAAGAAAGAAAAATCATTCCACCTAGTAAAATGGGAAGCCATGTTGCTGAACAAAGAGGAGGGCGGATCGGATATTAGGAATTTGAAGATGCATAATGAAAGCCTATTGATGAAGTGATTGTGGAGACGTGGAAGGGAAGCCAGGTTAGGAAAAGGTGATTTTCCACAAACATGGTGTCAAATGGAAAGGATCACTGATCCGATAAACTCTCCACATGGTTTGGAACTTTGGAAATACATCAAGAGTCTATGGCCAAACTTTGAACACTGTGGAAATCAAAGTGGGAGAAGCAGAAGAACAAAATTTTGGCAGGACTCATGGATAGGCACACCCCTCTTAGAGTTAAATATGCTAACTTGCATAAATTTTGAGCGGATGCAAGGATTACAGCATTTGATGGTAGAAACAATAGGTGTTGGTGCCTTCACATCAAAAGGGACTGTTACGATTGGGAAGTACCCATGATGGTTACTTTTGCAAGAACTACAACAAGTGTCAATTATTACCTGAAGAAACAGATTCTCTATTCTGGGTAGAGCAGAAAAGAATGAAGTTCTCAGTTAAGTCATGCTACATGAGGCTGAATAAGAGAAACGAAAGCAATTTTAACTAGCCAGGGAAGAAAATATGGAACACACAAACACCTTACGAAGCTGCTTGCTTTATGTGGGAGGTAGCACATGATACTTGTTTGACTCAATACAATCTTTAAAAGAAGAGAATGACGATGTGCACTCTTTCGCAAGAAAAAGAAAATGACAATGTTAACCAGATGTTTCCTATGTAACGAAAAGGAAGAGAATGGCAGTCACTTGTTTTTGCATTCGTCATGCGCTAGACAACTTTGGAGTTTGTTCATCTCCCTGTTTGGGAGGTCTTGGGTGATGTTGCAGTCAGTTCAGGAATTATTGGCAAGTTGGGGTATAAAGGGCAGAAGCAGACCAATGAATAAGCTTTGGAACGCCATCCCTCCATGCATATGTCGGGTAGTATGGTGGGAAAGAAATTTGAGATGTTTTGAGGGCAAAAAAATCCTTGTATAGATGGTGAAATATAGATATTTACGCCTTCTGGCTCTAAGGTGTATTTTCAGGTTGTAGAACAAAGGGTTCATCAGAAACAATCTCTCTACCAATTTACCCAGCAAAGCTAGGGGTAAGGTCTGCGTACATAATACCCTCCTCAAACCCCACTTGTGGGACTACGCTGCTTCTGTTGTTGTAAGAAGACGTCTTCCTTTTTTTTTTGGTAACACAAACTAGCTTACTGCATGGCCATTTTATTTAATAAAACTCTTTTCCAAAAAAATAACATAATTATATTATTTTATTTACTCTCCCCTTTTTGGAGATAGAGGGGGTTTGCTAGTATTAAAGGGTCATTACTTTGTGAAAAAATGATGGACAGAAGAAAACCATCATTACAAAAAAGACAAACAAAAATCAAGCATTCTCAACACAATACAACCTTGCTACCAGAGCTGTGAAAACCAGTTAAAGAACAACTGGCATCGTTTATTGCACAATCAACACCTAGAATCCAATGTTCACATGGCACAATCTCTTCATGGGTCCTAATAGGTGTCACCAAAAACCCTGACTCGTCTAAACTTTGTTCTGAACAAGTTAACAAGTTTCTCTCACTAGACCATCTTCAGCAAGTGATGACATATATAGGCATGAGAAAAGAGAAGGAAGAGAGTTGGGAATGACTTGCACCATGCCCTCAAGAATTTTGGATTTATATAGTGTTATACAAGTAATCCCAAAAAAAAAGGAAAGTAAGTCCTGATAATTCTTATTCCTATTTAAACAATTATGGGAATTATATATCCTTCCTATATACACAAGGAATGAGTTCTTGACATATTAATAATTTCCTAGTGCTTAAGACTCCCCCAAGTTGGAGCATACATATTGTGTGCTCCTAACATGTCACAAACTGAACTCTAGAGCCACGAAGTAATTTTGTAAGAATATGTCCTAAATGATCATTTGAGTTGATGAAACCAGTTACAATGCACCCCGATTCAATCTTTTGATGCATTAAAAAACAAACTACTTATATATGTCTCATTCTATCATGAAACGCTGGATTTGAAGCAATGTGATTGCAGCTTGATTGTCACATATCAAATGGGTAACAGAATGAGGTATTTGATCCTTTACATACAATGAAGGTAGGATTCCTATTCTATTGGTCTGAAGCACCTGTCATTTTTGTTTTTTGGAATAAGAAGAAATTGTTTTTGTGTGAGATTCTGAAGGAAAAGAAGATTTTTTCCGAGAAAGGAAATGGTCTTTTCTAGTTGAAACAAAAGGAAGCAACTTTTGGACAAGAGAGAACCTTTATTCATTAGCAGAAAAAGAATTAGAGGAAGCATTAGAAGAGGGACAGAATTTTCAGAGTAGGAACTCAAACCCTAACTCTTGGCTCTAATAACAGAAATTTCAAAGTAGGGACTCAAACCCTCAGCTCATATAGATATTCAATATCAGAGGAGGGTGTCGGTCACGCAAAAAGTAGTAGCGCCGGTAGCTGAACAGATAGTGGCACTTAACCGTTCACCAAACAGATGAACAGTGCTTGAATGCAGAGAGGAACACCGATTGCTGGAGAGAGGAGTTGTGCTAGACACCAAAAGTAAGAAGAAAAAAATGAGTGGCCAGGCGCCAGTTACGGAAGCTATTTGAGTCTCTACCAAGATCTTAGAGTCTCCGATACCATGTGAAGAACAGAGAAGGAAGAGAGTTTGGGGAATGAATTGCTTGATTATTCCCTCAAGCATGTTGGGGTTCATATAGTGTTTACAGTAATCTTAAATGGAAAAGTAAGTAAGTCCTAAGAATTCCTATTCCTATTTACAAAATTACAGGATTCTAAATGTTTCCTATATACACAAGGAATGGCTTCTTGCCATGTTAATAATTTTCTAGATCTTAATAAATAATTATTAGATGAGCTGGTTACCAAAGGAGGGATGAATTGAACAAGAATATCTTCATTCCCTTCACATAGTTACCCTTTGTTACAAAATCTAAAAAATGAACAGCTTGCAAACATGCTACAAAATCTAAAATGAGTAGCTTGCAAATAAAGAGGAAGACATTCCGCACCTTTAATGTCAAAAGAGCATCCAGCACCAAATCTGAATTTTCTCCTGCAGTCCCAAGTCAAGTCACATAAATACCGTAACTGTAAAATCAAATTTTAAGTTGTATAAATACTTGGTAAATTCAAATACCATTTTGCTCTATTGCTTTTGCAATGGACTCTTCAGAAAATCCCATCACTAAAAACTTCTGAATGAACGTAGACTGGCCAGGTACTGATGATGAGCTTGCCTTCATCACACAAGAGAAGACCAAAAGAGACCATAAGTTGAGATGCAATGTTATAAACTATTTTCTAAATTCTTTCTCCTTTTTTTGTGTCAAAAAAGATGTTCTTGACAAGAAATAACAGTAGGGTATCAATATGGGCTAAAAGCGTTTACCTCCCCATCACCACTAATAGCATACTGTCCATTAGTTCTTAAATCCCTGCATGAGGAAAATGTTGTATCCTGTATTTCTAACTCATCCTCAGTATCCCAGTCAATGTTGTCACTATCTTCTTCAGAAAGATGTTTGTCCTACACGGGATTGAACAAGAAATACAAACAAAGTATAAATATTTTTCCTCCATTTATCAAAAATATGAATAAAGAAGGATCATATACTTTCTTTTCTGATCTGTACAACCAGAAGGAAGTCGAAAAACTGCACAGTAATAGAGAATCGAGAAACGAGATAAATTTACCATTTCACAATGTAAGCCTGGAAAGAACTTTAAATTGTTCAGCACGAAGAATAATTGAGCAATCGTGAATTACTGCCATTAACAAAGCAAAAGTTAGCCCCTCAAAAAAATTTGAAACTGGTAATATTGTATTCCTCAGCATGTCGCATTAAGGATATGCTGGAGACTTTCAGAAAGATGCAAACAGAAACAAAAGAAAATACTTACAGTGATCCTAATAAATCTACAAGTTGATCTATATCTTCTAAGCCTATCTCTTTACACCAAAAATAACAAGATACTATTTAATTCCATTTGACTTTCAGAATGGAATTGGATCTATCTTCAAAACATCTCTCATTTCTTTCTCTCCAAACAGTCCACCAAATGCATTGGGGTATTATCTCCACCACATCTTGTGGCTTTTGCTCCCTCCTTGAAAAGTTAGTCCATCAAATCACAGAAAGCTCAAAAACAAAAGCTTCTTCATGTCTTGACATAAAGGCAAGACTTGTCCCATTTTTCCATTGAACATGTTAACTTTGCCAGGGTCCTAAGATCCCCCTATAATCATTTGAAAAGGTGTAAATACCCCTTTTCTGGCAAGCACCAGTTTTACAACAATATGTGAAACACAAGCACCAATCACATGATGCCACCTCATTTTCTTCTTGTTTTAATCCTATTTATAATTTTCTCTTCAATTTTTATTTTAATTGATCTTTTTTTTTTTCTTTTTCAAGCACCAGTTCCCTTCCATGTAGCCACCACCCCATGCCATAGCTACCAACTTCAGTGTAGCCACCAGTTAACACCACTTAATCACCACCAAATTAGAATTTAAAAATTAAAAATTACTAAACCAAGGCCTATATTTAAAAGGAAATGAATTGATCAAATGACTTTGCTCCTAAATTTAAACATGTACTATTCAGTATTACTAAACTAGAGTTAACGTGTTGTCTATGTGCCATGATAATTGATAACGAGTCTAGCTATAAACTTAATTGGCACTTGTATGGTTGAAAGATTGAACTTACCTTGTATTGAGCTTATTTCACTCTACATATGGTGATCGAAACTACATGTCTCATCGAGCAGGTGCATGTTGATGAGAAAAACAAAAGGTAAAAAGAATTACTTTGTGTTTGTCCAAAATAAGACTCATGGCAAGAAGTCCAACAAAGGCAGTTGTTGGTCTAAAACCAATGAGCAAGGTTGTTCCTTTACTACTACATAAGACCAATTACGATATGTATAATTGATTTCTTCACATTCTTGCAAAATTAGTTTGTTTGTTTTTTTGGTTGGAGTTAACTATTGCGAATTGGGGGATTAGGTTTAAGTTTTTTGTCTATCAATTTTGAATTAAAACTTCAACTTCACCTAAAATGTTCCATGCAAACAAAAATTAGGTTCGCCACATTCATTACTGAATAAAAATTAAAAACCATGAAACTTACCTGAGAATCCTTGTCGATCAAAGGGTGTCAAGCAACTTTGTGCTGTGCTATATCATAAATCTTCTTAATATCTTGCATCACCTAAAAAAAAAAAAAGGTTAAAATAATAGGGAAAAGACACAGTTTCAGCAAGTTCAAAAACCAAAAGAGAAAATATCATACATAGATTTGAGAGTGAAGGAAGAAGAGGAGTTGAGAGAGATTCTTGTGGAGTGATGAGAGAGATTGAAATGTACTGAGATGAGAACACCCACCCCACCCCCTCACTCCCACCCTATCCCCGTCAACCAATTGACGGTACAAACTATGAAGTGTAAGCGCCACATTGGATAATCCACTGCCACTCGTCTACACGTCGGATTCCCTTCTTTTTTTTCAACCAATCACCAACCTTTAATTTTATTTGTCACAATATTTTTAAATTATATTTATTATTTTTATCATATCGAAAAAAAAAAATTATTTTTATCATATCGAAAAAAATAAATTATTTTTATCATATCGAAAAAAATAAATTATTTTTCCATTTTCTACTCAACATTGATTGAGCTGAGAAAGAAAGAGATAAAATTAAAACGCATTCATCGAATATTATTTATGTGTAAGTTTCAATCTCTTCTCATTTATTGTTGAAATTACGTTATTACCCCTTCTATTTAATTTTATTTGTCCAATGTTTTTAAAATATATTTATTTCTTTTACTTATTACTTTTATCATATCGACAGAAGATAATTATTTTTTCATTTTATAGTCAACACTAATTGAACAAAAAAAGAAAGGCATAAATCTCATTCAGCGAATGTGTTTTACATGTAAGTTTTAGTCTTTTCTCATTTATTGTTGAAATTACGTTATTACCCCTTTCATTTAATTTTACTTGTCCAATATTTTTAAAATATATTTATTTCTTTTATTTATTACGTTTATCATATCGAGAAAAATAGAATTATTCTTCCATTTTCTACTCAACATTAATTGATTTGAGAACTAAACACATAAATCGCATTCAACAAATGCGATTTATGGGTAAATTTCAGTCTCTTCTCATTTATTGTTGAAATTACGTTGTTACACCTTCCATTTAATTTTATTTTCCCAATATTTTAAAAATATATTTATTTCTTTTATTCATTACTATTATCATATCGAGAAAAGATAATTGTTTTTTCATTTTATATTCAACATTAATTGAGTTGAGAACTAAAGGCATAAAACGCATTCAATGAATGCAATTTATGTGTAAGTTTCAGTCTTTTCTCATTTATTATTGAAATTACGTTATTACCCCTTTCATTTAATTTTACATGTCCAATATTTTTAAAATATATTTATTTCTTTTATTTAATATTTTTATCATATCGAAAAAAAGATAATTATTTTTCCATTTTCTACTCAATATTAACTGAGCTGAGAACTAAAGACATAAAACACATTCAACTAATGCGATTTATTTGTAAGTTTTAGTCTCTTCTCATTTATTGTTGAAATTACGTTATTACTCCTTCCATTTAATTTAATTTGTCCAATATTTTTAAAATACATTTATTTCTTTTATTTATTACTTTTATCATATGGACAAAAGATAATTATATTTTCATTTTATAATCAACATTAATTGATCTGAGAACTAAAGGAATAAATCGCATTCAGTGAATGCAATTTATGTGTAAGTTTCAGTCTGTTCTCATTTATTGTTGAAATTACGTTGTTACCCCTTCCATTTAATTTTATTTTTTCAATATTTTTAAAATATATTTATTTCTTTTACTCATTACTTTAATTATATCAAAAAAATATAATTATTTTTCCATTTTCTACTCAACATTAATTGAACTGAGAACTAAAGGCATAAATCGCATTCAGCGAATGCGATTTATGTGTAAGTTTCAGTCTTTTCTCATTTAATGTTGAAATTACGTTATTACCCTTTCCATTTAATTTTATTTGTCCAATGTTTTTAAAATATATTTATTTCTTTTATTTAATATTTTTATCATATTGAAAAAAAGGTAATTATTTTTCCATTTTCTACTCAACATTAACTGAGCTGAGAACTAAAGACAAAACGCATTCAACGAATGCGATTTATTTGTAAGTTTCAGTCTCTTCTCATTTATTGTTGAAATTACTTTATTACCCCTTCCATTTAATTTTATTTGTCCAATATTTTTAAAATACATTTATTTCTTTTATCATATGGACAAAAAATAATTATTTTTTCATTTTATACTCAACATTAATTGAGTTGAGAAAGAAAGGCATAAAACGCATTCAACGAATGCGATTAATGTGCAAGTTTTAGTTTTCTTCTCATATATTGTTGAAATTACGTTATTACCCCTTCCATTTAATTTAATTTGTCCAATATTTTTAAAATATTTATTTCTTTTATTCATTACTTTTATCATATGGACGAAAGATAATTATATTTTCATTTTATACTCAACATTAATTGATCTGAGAACTAAAGGAATAAATCGCATTCAACGAATGCGATTTATGTGTAAGTTTTAGTTTCTTCTCATTTATTGTTGAAATTATGTTGTTACCCCTTCCATTTAATTTTATTTGTCCAATATTTTTAAAATATTTATTTCTTTTATTCATTACTTTAATTATATCAAAAAATATATAATTATTTTTCCATTTTCTACTCAACATTAATTGAGCTGAGAACTAAAGGCATAAATCGCATTCAGCGAATGTGATTTATGTGTAAGTTTCAGTCTTTTCTCATTTAATGTTGAAATTACGTTATTACCCTTTCCATTTAATTTTATTTGTCCAATGTTTTTAAAATATATTTATTTCTTTTATTTAATATTTTTATCATATTGAAAAAAAGATAATTATTTTTCCATTTTCTACTCAACATTAACTGAGCTGAGAACTAAAGACAAAACGCATTCAACGAATGCGATTTATTTGTAAGTTTCAGTCTCTTCTCATTTATTGTTGAATTACTTTATTACCCCTTCCATTTAATTTTATTTGTCCAATATTTTTAAAATACATTTATTTCTTTTATCATATGGACAAAAAATA